>CM035417.1:5581048-5788548 GCA_020310875.1 Ceratopteris richardii
ATCACAATCAAGTCAAAGCAGAGTCAACATGTCAAAGTCGACATGTTCAAGGTCAAGGCTAACATGTGTTAGAGTGGCATGGGCATGTTGGCATTTTGTGGTCTTATTAAGGTTTAATTGAAGGGTTGACTAAGTGGTGCAATGAATGGGTACAAGTCCCATACGAATGGCCATGAACATGTGTATAGATATATGACTTTGCTAATGAATAAACAACGTGCATTCTCAAATGGCTCTGTCATGGATTCATGTTGGTATTCTCCTTCTACCTCATCTCCTTTGTCCATTCTGTACATTGTCTTCTGGAAGTAAGAATTTCTATCCTTCCTCCTGTAATGGGGGCACGCCATTATCCCGTTAACACTAGTGCCGTCTGGACTTACCCCCCTTTGGCTCTACCGGCTAGAGCATGTGTACGACCCCATGACTCATGCGTGATGAAATTTGTGCTTGGCTGTCAAAACCTCTTGTGTTGTCGACTTTGCCACCATCTCCTGGTGCACCTTGATCAGCGCTGACCTTGCCCATCTTGGATATCACCTATTTCGCCGTTATTGCATAGTGTCTTGCATCACCCTGTGTCCGTTGGTGTTTTGGTAATGCTTTCATGCACCCAATCCCCAAGCATACGCCCCACTTTGATGCCGTTGTGTTCGCTTATCACTCGCTCCCTTCGTCTATGTGGTGCTATGCCTTTCTATTGAAATTCCGCAGGCAATCATTTCCTGGTTGGAGTCTGGACCCTCGTACCTCTCTCTCAATTGCATCACCTATGCATGCTTCCTGATTTTCTCATGTTACGCTATCCTCTACTGAAATTCAGGTTGCTAATACAACCTCATACATTTTTGTATGCTTTCGATCTCTCTCAAGTTGCCCTACATGCATTGTACTTTGTCGACTTCTCCGAGTGTCCATTTTGGTTGGGTGTGGGTGCGTGCCATTGTTGCTTGTCATGCTGATCGACTGGTACTCGGGTGATCCCACGTTGAGCATGTTCTCGCTAATGATTATGAATGATTATAAGGCATGCCTATGCCCATCCCCCGTTCACCCTCATTCATAGGTTATATCAGTGAGTGTCTTATGGGATTTGCACTCATGTCTCCCACCGTAAAAATGCTTCGTCCGGTCCCATTTCGATATTCCTACTCCGTCTGGTAGATCATGGTCAGTCCGGTGCTCTGGTCAAGTTCCGTTAAGTTCCTCATATCAACTCCGATACATCCCCATCAAATCCCGTAGCTCCCTCATGTCCAATCCAGGCCATTCCGCTACTTTTAATCTTTGGATACATCTCGATGCTATCCTCCATTTTTTGGTACTCTTCAATCATTCCGGTGTTCTCTGGACCATTCCGGTGCTTACAACCATTCTACGTTCACCTTCTACGGATGTTTACGATGTTGCTATGGTATTTCTAGTGCTCATACGGTGCTTCGGTGCTCCAATTTTATCACAACGTGGTGCACGAACACTTAGCGATCATGATCGAAAACTTTTTTCGGTTGTATAGAAATGGTGGTATAGTTTCATGGTGACAAAGGTACTGTTCTGATCCATTCCGGTGCTTTTCATCCCATTCCAGTGGTTGGGTTCCGATGCTCATCTAGAGTTACGATGTGTTCTCTGCTTTTCATTGCAATCCTGGTGTTTGTCCGGTCTCTAGATCATGGGATGCTGATAGGATCATGTTTGATGGCACCTCTGCATCACTTCTGGTCAGTACTCTTTGGGCAATGTATGGTCTTCCCCGCTAAGATTCCGGTGTGCCTAGTGGACTCTATTGCCTTACCGGTGGAATTTTGGTCAACACTATGATATAATTGGATGGTTTTGGTGGCCCTATGATTTTGATTGATCGCCTACATGGGCTGCTTCGTAATTGCATTCCGATGCTGCCTCCCAAGTTTAGTCCCAGTAGCTAAGCTAAGCTCCCGGTGCTATGGTGATATCCAATACTTATTGATGACCACATTTCGGTGCTCAGTCGGGTGCTTTCTGTTAGCCCGGTGATATTTGGTTTTTTAGTCTAGAGAGCATTCCAATTTTTGATGGCCTGACATGCATCTAAATTGGACTCCTGATTGTGTCCCTATTTATCTACCAATATATGCACATATCTTCATGCGAACTGCTCGACTGTAGCACTCTTGGCTCGCTCTCAGGTCTGACAAACCATGCGTAGAATGAGCACGATGTGGCAGTTAGTGAGCCCCGAATTGCTTTTTCTTATGATTGTTTTGACTTAATCATGTCATTCCCTGCATATGCACTTAAGTCCCTTTGTCTATGATTTTTGAAAGCACCGGCGCTCTTCTCATGATTTCTATGTTGCTCACCATTTGAATCCTTGAGCATTCACCACCTTTGAGCTCAATGTGCACATCTCATGCGGGTTCGGGAAGAGACACAGAGAGAGAGAGAGAGAGACAGAGAGAGACAGAGAGAGAGAGATCCACCGTAAAAAGAATGCTTGAGGAAGTAGAACTACTGAATGCCACTGACTTTAGGGATGTGGATTTTGGAGCGAGAGAGTGTAAAAAGTAATGATAATAATAAACCAAATAATAATCACAATAATAATAAAACAATCCTGTTGATGATACTTGTCATTTCCATGATCTGTGGGTATTGGATCTCTTTTATGTGTTTGCCTCCTGGGATATGTTGGCGTTGAGGGATGTTTTTTACATGTTGCATATCATGAATCGGGGATGATTGTGTTTGAGTTATGGAAACCCTATCACATGACGGTTTGTATCCTTGTTGAAGCTCAAGATCAAGGACAAAGAATGGAAGTGCATCAAGGAGGTGGACACACAAGAAGAAGGAGCAAGTAGGGAGCTCCAAGAAGCACCTGTCAAATTTTCAGAAGACATCCCTACAAAAATAGCGATTTTTATCACTAAAAACCATTGTAAATACCATTTTTTATTTTTGTAACTCCATTTTGTTCAAGCCGAGGAGTCCTCGAGCTTGAGGAGTATTAGATCTACCATCCTACCAATTTTCATGATTTTTAGACTCCGTTTGAGCCCCCAAATAAGCCCCGGAACCTATTTTTTAACTAGGCCGGACACTAGGTCTGGACAGGGCCAAAACCACTCAAAAACTATAAAAAGGGCTGGAGAGCTCATTTTTGAAGTTAGTTTTGGCTGTAGATTTCAGTTTTGTAAGAGAGCTCTTTGGTAATCGAGGCTTTCCATTGTTCCACTCTTTGCTCTTACCTTGTGCGCGTGTGTGTGTATGTGTGTGTATGCTTGTGTGCTTTCACTCAAGCACTTGTGCCATCACTTGCTCGCGGTCTTCATACCGGTCCTCACGTCTCCACGGATTGACATTTATGAGGTGTATCTCCTCACGTTGGTACTCACCATTGTGCTAGAGTGACACCAAATTTTGGCGCCGTTGCCGGGGAGAGAGCTTGGAGGACGAGCGTGTGATGGTAAGACGTAGAGTAGCGACGTTGGAAGGTAAAAAAATCATCATTTTCAGTTCAGATTTTGAATTTTCCTTCTTCTTCATCTTCACCATCATCACCATCTCCACCCACCTTCATCTTCTCAGTTTTTCTCCATTTTTTAGAGTACATTCACCTTGTTTTTACTTGTGGTTGTGAGCAAGAAGCTTAGAGGGGGGTGCAGAACTGAATCACTGAAGAAAAACTCGTGAAACACTCTCCAAACACCAAGAATCTGAGCGGCCATTTTCGGAAGTGCTAAAACCTGCGTCAAGTATCATGAGGGAAACTGCCAAGTATCGTGAGACCTGCGCCAGCGATCGTGAGTGAGTTGCAGGGCAAGCTGGGCTTGAACAGAACAAGGGGAAGTTACAAAGAGATAATAGGAGTTACCAAGGTAAGCAAACCTGCCCTTTTGATCAAAATTTCTCAGAAAATCAATTGCGAGAGTGAAACGATCTGTGCGAAGTATCGTTTGGCACTGTTAGGGATTGAGAAGTGTGTTTTGTGCGATACAGAGATCGTGGAGAGGGTAGGAGACCTTGTAAAACCTCTGTGTGTGATTAAACTTAAAAAATCTTGTAAAAATCTTGGCAAAGGGTCAAGTATTGTTTTGCTCCCGCGGTCGAGTATCGCGATACTTCACAAGTATCGTTTTGCTCCTGTGGTTGAGTATTGCGATATTTCCCAGAGATCGTTGATCGTTTCGGTCAAAGATCGTTTGCCAGCGATCGTTCTCCAGCGATCGTTTATCAAAGATCGTCTATCGTTTGGTTCAGCGATCGCGATACCTGACAAGTATCGTGTATCGTTTCGAGTCAGCGATCGTTTTGTCAGCGATACTCAGCCAGCGATCGTTTTGGTCAAAGATCGTAGATCGTTTCACTCAGAGATCGCGTATCGTTTTGAACCAAATATCGTCGATCGTGTATCGTTTTGACCAAAGATCGTTGAGTCCAGAGATCGTTTGGGGAAGTATCGTGTATCGTTTTTTCCCGAAAATCAAGTATCATCTGCGATCACATATCGTGTATCGTCTGGACTCAGGTATCGTGTATCGTGTTGGTCAAGTATCGTTTTGGTCCAAGTATCGTGTATCGCGTCTCAGAGATCGCGATACTTGCCAGCGATCGAGTATCGTTTTGAGCTAAGTATCGAGTATCGTTTTGTCAAAGATCGTTTGGCCCAGCGATCGTTTGCTCAGATATCGTTTTGTCCAGCGATCGTTTTGTGAGAGATCGTGTATCGTTTGGCTTGGAGGTCGTGTATCGTTAAGGGGAAGTATCAAGTATCGTTTTCCTTGAAATATCGTATATCGTCTGATCAAAGATCAAGTATCGTGTATCGAGTTCCTCAAGTAACAAGTATTGTGTCCTATAAATGTCATATATAGCCTGATTTGAAGCATTTTCTGAGAGACCCTGTTTTCCTGTTTTAACCCCCAAAACCCTGAACTGGCATAACTTTCTCATACGAAATCCGTTTGCTGTGATTTTGGTTTTGTTGGAAAGCTTGTGAGGAGTACAACAAAAACATCGACTGGTTATGTTAATATTAATACCAGGATTATTAGATAGGGTATTTTGAAATTGACTCTCAGGGAAACTAGAAAATCAAGGTGTTTCAAAGGATTTTGAGCAATATAAGAGAACTTTGGGACTAGAAGCCAAGGCTTATGAACCTGAGATCTGGCAGATACTTAGGCAAGGATAGACAAAGCATTAGGTCATCTGAGGCTAGTGTCAACCATACAGCCAAGTCTTGGGCTCAACAGCTTAGTGGTTATCCTTACACACGAAGTTCAGAAACCAGTGACTCGGAAATGTCTTTTGGCATGGAAAGACCCACACGTAGCTCAGGCGTTGCCTATTTACAGACACCAGAAGGTCCTTATAAGACCCAATTGGAGTATATCAGGACCAACCAATTAGGTGCTCGCATCTATGAGGATGGTCTAAGGCGATCAGTGGTTCAACTCAAAAATCCTGACCAACTCTTTGGACTTGAACACCCAGTGGTCAAGTTTGAAGAGGGTGCTTACATTGATAAGGAAGGAACCATGTATGTGGTTACCAACTTACCAGATAGGACAGATGAGTTTGGAAATATCATTCCTGAGAATGAGATAGGAGACCTAGAGCAAGGAGACCTAGGAGGAGAACCCAAGACCCCTAGAGGTAAGTCAGTCTTAACCAGAGTGCTCACTCCAGAATGGATTCCTCAAGATAATAAAAGCATAGAACTATTCGTGAATAGAGAAACGGAGGAAGCCTTTTGGAGATTTAGGCCGGATCAACCCAGCCCAGTAGTCACCATCTATGAATTCAAGGATCCAGAGATACCAGGGAAAGCTGTCTATCTAGATCACACATCTCAGAAATTATTCTTAGTATCAGATCATGACAGACATGCTTACACTTGGCAAGGTGAAGCAATTTTCCCTCCATCAAGATCTAACGTTTCCCAGGGCCTCCAAGGAGCCAGATCATCCAAGGCTCATGAAACCCAGAGAGAAAGAACTAGAGAGAGACCGGAGGTAAGTTTTGCAGACACTATAGGCAGAGACAGATCAGGATATGGAACAGAAAGACTTGAAAGGGAGAGACATAGAGTTCATAGGCATCAAAGAGACGATCATGATTTCCCATTGCCTAGACCACGAGAGCACTCAAGAACCCTTAGACCCTCTCAAGTGGTTAAGACAATGAAGAACTACTTTGATGGATTTGGAGATCCTTATGATCATGTGGCAGAGTTCAAACAAGTGCTAAGAGCTGAACAGGTTGAAGACTTATTCACCCAGTTCGAGGCATTTGGGTTGACTCTTAAGGGTACTGCCTTAGCTTGGTTCCAACCTCTAAACAGTCGCAACTATAGAGAGATAGGTCAGCTGCTAGAAGAATTCATTGTGGAATTTTCCAAAAGCGGCATCAGGCATAACACATCATCCTTGATCCACAGCTTCAAGCAGACACCCCAAGAAATAGTGCGACTCCCAAGAAGAAGGTTTAGACAGTACCTGGAAAGATGCCCTGTACCAGAATTACCCACATCAGCCAAACAGGTGGCACTGTTTTTAGATGGCCTATTGAGCACAAAATTAAGGTCATATGTATACCTGAAAGATCCTAGATCCATAGAAGAGTGTATACGGATGTGCATTGACATAGAAGACAACTTGGGTGAGGAATTAGGACTATCCAAACTCTATAAGGATTCTGATAGTTCTACAAGTCATACCTCTAGAGCCTCCACTGAGATAGATGAGATAGCTGAGCAAGTGGCCAAAAAGCTAGGAGTTCAAAATAGACAAATGCCAAGGGTTACTTCAGTGAAGCGATGTTATACATGTGGAGGAGATCACATGGCTAATGTCTGCCCAATGATGACTCAACCCCAAGGAAACCCTACTGCTCTATATTGCACCATTGAGAGAAAATACACAAATCATACGGCCCAAGATTGTCCCTATAACAGACAGGCTGTTAGACAAAATTATCAGCAACCTTACCAGCAGGTTAGGTATCAGAATCAGTACCAACAGCCATATTATAGGCCACAACAATATCAACCTCAATACCAGCAGCAATATCAGGCACCATATAGGCCACAACCAGTCCTAGGAAACCAACCGCCAGCTCCTGCCAATGTGATCCCAGTTAAATATACGATGGCGGAGGAGAACCATAATAGAGCATTAGTGCCACTAACCCCATTGGTCTCAGAAAATGATTCTCACGCTCATGGTTCAGACTACTTCCATGAAGATAGTCCACAGGCTTATTATATAGAGTCACCTGAGCAAAGTGAGACTTCTCAGTATCAATATGAGGCACCACCTATGGAACAAAATTGGGAGCGAGAATACTCCAATGTCATGTATACGAATCCAAATACTAGGCCCCAATTGAGACAAGTAAGACCACAAGCCCCTAGAGGACCATGCTTTAGATGTCAGGGCGACCACTTCATTCGTGAATGTCCCCACCAACCTGCTCTGGGACTAGGACAGAACATCACAATACAAGGCTTTTGTCCTGAGTGCGGCAAGGAACATCTTCCTAGAGAGTGTCCTAGGAATCCCTCTAGTGCACCCAAGGTCACACCCATCAACGTGGTAGGCTTAGTGGCAGATTCAAGTTCAAGTAGCAATAATGTGGCTCCTGTACTGGTAGTTACTAGGGCACAGGCTGCACAACAAGCAAAACCATCTGAGCAATCGGAGTCAAGTGAGGCAGGAGAGCCTAGTAAGAGGAAACCAAGAACATGGAAGGACACCAGAGAGAAGGCTAATCGCAAGTGGAACAAAAAGTTATCTGAGCTAGAAGAAAGCCTAAGGGATACCAAAACAAAAATAGAAGACATTGCATCTCAAAGCCCCTCGCATGCAGAAGCTCCATCCACTTCGCCTTATTCCACCCCACCACCCATTGTAAATAACCCACAGCCAGGGTCTGTTCTTGCAGATCCAACCCCAGAAGGCTTGGACATGATGTTCAAGGCCTACCAGGCTCGTCTTCAAGAAGGGTCAACAGCTGCAAACCTAGACAAGAGTTACCCTAGAGCAGATTTAGAGATTGAACGGATGAAAATGTGCATGAAAATGGTAGAACAAGCTCAAGCTATACTTGAGACTAGTCAAAAGTTCAATCAGACAAACTCTGTCAAACCGGATTTGCATTTCCAAGGCTTACTAGAAAGAATAGAGCAGTTGGTAAATAAACCACAAATTTCTTTACCTCCACAGGCTCAACCAGTTATTGAAAGAGGAAGCTCACCACCAATGGGAGCTTATGTTCCTAATTCCACGGATGCTAGAATACCTCCTTCAATTCAACAGTACTCTCAAGAGTTCTTGCGGGAAATACAAGAAGAGAAATGGGCCAAGGAGAAGGGTAATTCCCCTCCTATTCCTGAGATTGATGATCTTCAAGATCAATTTCCCCAAGACATTCCGTCTATCTATGGAGACCAAGCTGAGCAACAAGAAGATGAAAGATTAGATTTTGAATCTAATTCTTTACAAGGGTTGCCTCATTACACAGGCCCGTGGGAATCTGAATCTCTCCAGATCAGAGCTCCCACAATATTGGTAAGAAATGAAGACTCAGTGATTCCAAGAAACACTGATGTTGTGAAGAACACTAAGGTTCAATGTCATCTCACTGTAGAGGAGCTGCTCAAAGCAAAACCTGAGCTCTGGAATCATGTGAAGGATCAGGTTCCAGAACTTGAATCCAATATGCCAAAAGTAGGCTCTAAGCAAAAAGTTCCAGAAATACCTCTCGACAAGATAGGAGACATGAGTGAAGGTGAAGAAGGTAACACTTATCTTCCGATCACCTATCAAGGTTACACAACCAAAGCAATTGTAGATTCGGGTGCTGGTGTTGCTATCGCGACCACCTCCTTGTGGAAGCGATGGGGCAAACCCACATTAAGACCAACTAGAATGAAGCTTCAAATGGCAGATGGTCATTTTGAAAGACCTCTAGGATTGCTCGAAGGGATAACTCTAACCACCTGTGGTGTAGAGTTTGAACATACATTTGCCATATGTGACTTTGAGAAAAATAATGTCTACGAGATGATCCTAGGAAGACCCTTCCTACGACAATTGCAAATAGTACAGGATTGGGGAACCAACTCCTTGTACTTACAGCACTTAGGGGTCACCACCAAGGTCAATTTGAAGGATTACACCTTCAGAGATGTACCACCCCTACAGTGGAATCCTATCCACAAAGCGAAAGAAGATTCTATCTCCGTGCATTCTGGAAGTTCACCTGATCCATCCTGGCTGCATGAAGATACTCACTTGTGGATGTGCAAGGTCGCAGAGGAAGAGGAAAAGCGCCTAAAAGCGAGAGAAGAAGGAACTTCCCCAGGAGATAGACCAATAAAAGACCCAGCCTATACACCGATGATATTTCCAGATGAGGAATTTGAACCTCATGGTTGGGCAGAAATCTTAGCTACCATGGACATAGCAGTCAATGAAGAATAGTGGACACCTCATTGTGATGAGGAGGGTTATGATATTTCAGTGTTCATGTGTCAGCCCCTGTTGGAAGAGTGTGATCCTAGTGAGTTCATAGAAGAAGAAGAGAATGACGATGATCTAGAATCCATTGTGATAGATACTTATTTTGACTCAGAGGAACACTATTTAGAGGACACCGGAGTGTTAACCCAAAAAGAAGAAGAACCCCTCACGAGTATCAAAACGATAAATTCAAAGGAAGGAAGTGAAGGAGGTAAAAAGAAAATGAAGAGAAAAGCAGTGAAACAAGAAGAGGAAGAATCAATGTTTGAAGTACCAGAAAATTTCAAGAAATATGAAGTGGAAGACCGAAAAATTTTGGTACGAATGCCTAAGAGAGAGGCCATTATAGGAGAAGCATATGACAATAAAGAAAAGACCAAAAAAATTGTAGTGACCATTGAAGGGAACGAAGAGCGATGTACGTACATAGGAGACGACCTAAGTGCAAAAGAAGAAGCAGAGCTTGTAGCTCTATTAAGGGAATATAGGGACGTGTTCGCATGGCACTATAGAGACTTGAAAGGAGTAGATCCAAAGATTTGCTCTCATACGATTCCGATGACCGCTGATGCCAAGCCCACCAAACAAAAGCCCTACACATATAATGACAATTATGCAGCCAAAATAAAGGAGGAAATTGACAGGCTGATTGAAGCTGGATTCATCTATGAGATTGAGCACACTGAATGGGTGTCCCCCATTGTGGTGGTGCCCAAGAAGAATGGGAAATTGCGAGTGTGCATTAACCTTAAAAAAGTTAACGCCGCTACGATCAGAGATAGTTATCCACCTCCAATCACCGAACATCTTCTGGAGCGTGTTGCAGGCAAGGAAGTTTATAGCTTCCTTGATGGATTTTCAAGTTACAACCAAGTAGCCAGTGCCCCCGAAGATCAACACAAAACGGCCTTTGCCACAGAATGGGGAATCTTTGCATTTCGTGTGATGCCATTTGGGCTCACCAATGCACCTGCAACATTCCAAAGGCTCATGTGTCATGTCTTCAAAGAGTTCTTGCGGAAGAGCTTAGAAGTATATGTGGATGATTTATGTGCGCATTCCCAACAGAGAAGTTACCACATCCCTGAGCTCAGACAAATCTTCAACAAGTGTAGAGATTATCGAGTTTGTCTTAACCCAGAGAAGTGTGTGTTCATGGTACGACAAGGTAAGATCTTAGGTCACATTGTTTCTAAGAATGGAATTTCAACAGATGAGGACAAAGTAAGAGCGATAGCAGAGCTGCCAAGACCAAGAAATGTTAAAGAGGTACAGGCCTTTATGGGCCATTGTGGATATTACCGTAGGTTTATCCACATGTATGCCATCATAGCTAAACCTCTTTATGGGTTGTTAACAAATTTTGAGTGGAACGAGGAATGCGAGAATTCCTTCAACGAGCTGAAAAGACGTTTGTGCACAGCACCAATATTGACTACTCCGGATTGGAGCAAACCTTTTCATGTCCATGTAGATGCCTCCAATCATGCAATAGGATGTGTGCTAGCACAACCCACGGGTGAAGGAAACCTAGATTTGTCGATAGCATATGCTAGTAGGCAATTAAATGCAGCTGAACGAAATTATACCACAACGGAAAGAGAAGGCTTAGGTATGGTATACGCTGTGAAAAAGTTTAGACACTATTTATTGGCCAATAAGTTCAAGTTTTTCACTGATCATCAAGCTTTACTATATTTGGTCAATAAACCTTGCAATACAGGCCGCTTAGTAAGATGGTTTCTCTTACTAATGGAATACGACTTTGAAGTTGTTGTCAGAAAAGGTAGAACCCATCTTAGGGCAGACCATCTTTCTCGCATCACTTCAGGAGAGCCACCGCAAGGAGTGTCTGATGAATTGCCCGATGCTTATCTGTTCAATTTGGAAGTTGTTCCTAAATGGGCAAATAAGTTGGTGCCAGTCCTAACCTTTGGGCCTGCAAATAAAAACGTGAAAACAAGCAAAGAAGAAATTGTAAAATCACAAAAGTATCAAATATTGGCCGGAAGTATGTACAAGCAAGATACTGAGGGCATATTAGCTTGTTGTGTTGAGGACGACAAACACATTAGTTGGTTGCAACAAGCCCATGAGGGATTGCTAGGAAATCATTACTCTAAACAACGAACATTGCAGAATCTAAAACGTTTAGGAGTGTATTGGCCTAGCATGGACAAAGAAATACAGGAGTGGATCCAAAATTGTCCAGTGTGCCAGAAGAGACCCCCAGTGGAGCATGCCACTCTTTATCATGTGTCATTAATCCCAGATTGGAGTGCTCCATTGGTTGCGTTCATGAGATCGGGAACATTACCCAATCAGGCTAGTCTTGCAAGAAAACGGAGCATGGAGCAAGAGGCTCAAGACTATGCCTTAGTAGGGGACAACCTATATCGAAGAGGCAAGGATGGTTACCTAAGACTGTGCGTTCATGAATCAGACTATTTAAAAGTCTTAGAAACTGCACACAGCGGTGCTGCAGGTGGACACTTTGGGCCTGACAGAGTAATTAAGACCATTCTATTCTCAGGATTTTGGTGGCCCACTCTTCATATGGATGCACATACTTATGTGAAGAAATGTGACACATGCCAACGTGCCCAATATCCGATAAGAAAAGACGAGATGCCTTTAAGGCCAATGATGGGAGGACATGCATTTTCAAAGTGGGGTATAGACTTTGTTGGTCCTATTAACCCCCCAGCTAGAAACTCCCATGCAGAATACATTATTGTAGCCACAGATTACCTTACAAAGTGGGTGGAAGTAAAAGCCACGACAAAGAATGATGCTCAAACGATGGCTAAGTTCTTATTCGAAAATGTGTTCACTAGATATGGGTTACCAATAGAGTTGGTTAGTGATAGAGGTACGCACTTCTTGAATGAGGTCATTGAAAATCTCCTTCAAGAATTCATGGTGATACATAAGAAGTCTGCCCCCTATCATCCACAAGCTAACGGACAAGCCGAGAGCACGAATAAGATCCTATGTAACGTATTGACGAAACTTGTAAATAATAAACGCTCTGATTGGGACAAACAACTTCATCATGCTGTTTGGGCATACCGAGTTGCCTACAAAACGGTACTCAATGCTACCCCATTTCAGATGGTCTTTGGACAGAATGCCGTGCTACCATTGGACTTCCTAATCCCAGCCTTGAAAGTAGCACAAGAGCATGAGTGGAATGGACATGAGTTGTCTTCCAGGATCTTTGATCTAGAACGCTTAGGTGAGACGAGGCTACGGGCAGCAGCAGGCATTTATGCTGCAAAGAAAAGGCAAAAGGCATACTTTGATGCCCATGTAAAGGATAAAGGATTGAAGGAAGGAGATCTAGTGCTGGTTTATACGCTAAAGCAACATGCTCGCAAATTGGAGAAACGAGGATATGGACCCATGATCATTAATAGACTCTCCACTAGTGGTGCAGTGCAATTGGCCACTTTAGAAGGTGATATCCTACCAAACTATATTAGTGGATGCCGAGTCAAGTTATATCAAGAACCTCTTACAGAGGAAATGCTCACGAGACTCAACACTGCTAAGAAGCGAAAAGAAGAGGAGTTAAGGGTTAGAGAAGAAGCACAAGCAGAGGCTAGAGAGCGCATCAGAAGAAATAAGTTACGGCGGCTAGGCCTAGATGTCAACACAAAAGCTCCAAAATATCACATGGACATGTGCCAAAAATCGGGCATAACTACTTCTCGAATAATTGATCGACGGCCCTTTGTGACTATAGAGGTAGGACAAGGAAAGAGTGTAAGGACTGTGAGAGCATTGGTTGACTCAGGAGCAGCAACTAGTGCAGTTAGACTTTCATACTGCCAAGACCTGCATTTGGACATCAAGCCCATAGAAGCCTATCTCATAGGATTAGGAGGCGTGGAAACACCCTGTTTGGGCGAGGTGGAACTTCCCATCTACCTTCAAGATGTTCCAATAAAAGTCAAAATGCTAGTGTGTCATGATGAGGACCTCACAGAACCACTTTTCTTGGGTCAAGATTGGATTTACGACCATGCTGTCAACTTGAACCTAAGAAGTCAACTTCTTCAAGTGTGGGTATATAATCAATGCATTACATTAGAATTGGAGAATCACATGCCCACTGAAACTGACACCACACACTCTCTTTGTTCCTCTAAGGCTAATCTTCTTGAACAAGATGTTGTAGATGTCAAAAGCTCTATGATTCAGACGGACGCAATCACGGAAGGACAGTCGAAAAGTCAAGATGAACCTTCTTCTTGTCTTCTAAAGAGCAAAGTATCCACAGGAGCTCAACCTCAGAAGCAAGCAAAACAGTGCAAGACAGCCAATCTATCAAATAGACAAAGAGCCTTCAAGAGCAAAGAAGCGTTGGGCATGACACAGATCTGGGTAAAGAAAGGAGTACAACCATCGATGCGGCCTCAAAGACTCCCACCCAACCAGATCGACCATGGCAACAGAAGGACCAAGCACCCACGAAAAGCTCAAGCACAAAGAATCCATCAAATTTGGGTACCAAAGCTATCAATGAAGGCCGACCACAATCAGGTACAAATTTGGGTGCCTAAAAAATTAGCTACAGCTCAACAAGGGCGATTACAGATGTGGGTACCCAAGAAGCTCTTACACGTACAAAGGCCTATGCTCCCCACCATGCAAAAGGCCTCAACAAAGAAGCCAAGGAAAGCCAAGGGTAAGGACAGAGCACAAAGACCAAAAGAAGATAAACTCAACCCTTCTACAAAAATAAGCAGGCACTCACCCAGGATATGGGTTTGGAAGCCAAAAGCACAAGCAACATCCACAGAACCAAGGGGTCAACCACACTCGATACCAAAGCTTGGACAGCATCCAAAGAAGAATTGGCCTGAGGTGATCTCTACAGGGCCAAATACTATTCGGAAATGGGTTCCCATTAGGAGGATTACATCATTTCGAGATCCAATCGACACCTCCAAACAAAGAATTCATCAAGTATACAAGTAACATCAAAAGCCTCGACCAGCAGCAACCATGTGCCTTTGGCATAACCAAGTCGTTTGCACCATTCAGGTCATGCATTTCCAAAGTATGCATCAATATAGGGCCACCTTACATGGCCGTGCATAGACACGATTGAGAAATCCCAGGCACATGAGACACAATTTTCACATGAAAAATATGTTATTGATACTAACCTCTTTCTTCTTGTTTAATGCCATTGTTCCAAAAAAAAAAAAAAAAAAAAAAAAAAAAAAAAGGAGACTATGTGCTTGAAAGTGCTCATCAGTGAACTTCCAGCAAGGACATCCCTCAACAAAAGGACAAGCCGACGATCAAACATCATGAGGGAACCACAACACGAAGTGATGAAGACCAACGGACCCTTCACCATGGTAAGACGTGTATGTTTCAACAACACTATAACCATGATAGATTAGGAAACCTCTTCGTCAGCATACCCTTGAGCACTTAGCTCAAGACCCAATCTCTTGCACCATACTTCTTGCCATGCATTATCCAAGTACGCATACGTAGGGCCACATTACAGGGCCATGCACAAGGCACATAATTTGTTCAACCCATGCACTAATGCACTTAACCATCATCCATTTTGGGTTACAAGTACTTGGCACGAAAACTATGAAAGCCATCTTTGGAAGAATCAGAGGGCATCACGGTGACCACTACAAGAACAAGGGAGCCATCCACCACCGAGAGTTGCTCACAATCAACATTGACCACATCCTTTGAGCAGCTAGCAGTTTTGGAAAACTCACAAATGCACCACCCAGATGGAATACAAGGCAGAAGCACGTACAAAGGGACTACAAACTGCAAGAGATAACAGTGGCAAAGTGAAGAACCAGACAAACGACCAGGATACATTGGGAAGAGGGATCGCCCCTGTTGGACGCAAAGGACGCTACCTCTCAACGTACTATATGGAACGACCACTACAACAAGGGTCTGTCAGGGACGACAGACTCAAGAGGGGGGGGAGTGTTGAAGCTCAAGATCAAGGACAAAGAATGGAAGTGCATCAAGGAGGTGGACACACAAGAAGAAGGAGCAAGTAGGGAGCTCCAAGAAGCACCTATCAAATTTTCAGAAGACATCCCTACAAAAATAGCGATTTTTATCACTAAAAACCATTGTAAATAACATTTTTTATTTTTGTAACTCCATTTTGTTCAAGCCGAGGAGTCCTCGAGCTTGAGGAGTATTAGATCTACCATCCTACCAATTTTCATGATTTTTAGACTCCGTTTGAGCCCCCAAATAAGCCCCGGAACCTATTTTTTAACTAGGCCGGACACTAGGTCTGGACAGGGCCAAAACCACTCAAAAACTATAAAAAGGGCTGGAGAGCTCATTTTTGAAGTTAGTTTTGGCTGTAGATTTCAGTTTTGTAAGAGAGCTCTTTGGTATCGAGGCTTTCCATTGTTCCACTCTTTGCTCTTACCTTGTGCGCGTGTGTGTGTGTATGTGTGTGTATGCTTGTGTGCTTTCACTCACGCACTTGTGCCATCACTTGCTCGCGGTCTTCATACCGGTCCTCACGTCTCCACGGATTGACATTTATGAGGTGTATCTCCTCACGTTGGTACTCACCATTGTGCTAGAGTGACAATCCTATAGTTTGACTTGTTACATGATGGATGATGATGAGAAGTTTCATGTGGTTGTGTGGTATGGGTGCGAGGTAGTGTTAACACGGTAGAAGCACTCATTTGTTTTGTTTTTGGTAATGAGAGAGTGTGAGCTAGCATTAAATCGGCAGAAACACTCCATGTGGATTGTGAATGTGAGGTAGCGTTGATACAGCAGAAGCATTCACTGATTTTCTTTTTCTTTTGTGTGCATGATTTGAGTGGTGGAAGATGTGGGACTATGGGATACATGCCTTCATGTTGATTCGAGTCTTCATATATGGTTATTGGATAATGATCATACCAATCCAAAAAGACAAGCTCTGCTTGATCATTATTTGATGCTTTATGTTGTAGTCCTTATGGGGAGCCAAATATGCAGTATACAAGTGAAGATTGGCAATGATAATGTTATGATTGGATGATGCCTCCCTCTTGTAATTTTACATAGATTATACATGATAATGATGTATTGTAGGAAGCTATATGAAAATGATGTAATTGATGTATAAGATGAGCAATGTAATTATGCCATTTTTTGTACTTCATGCTAATGCATATAGGAGGGCAGACTACGGGTTATGTGTAATGTACTTGCATAACTTGGATTAAGTTCTGGGCACTTTGCTTTGCATTACACATTTCTCCTAGTTCTGGACTGTTATGGGCAGTGTCTTACCTTCCATACCATGGATTTGGGCCATGCCCTTTGGTTGGTGGATAATGTTTCATAGGGTAGTTTCATATTATAACCCTCGGACATTGGTAAGAATGGTGTGGGATTCGAGTCCACCTTGCGTGCCATGGGTGTGTTGGCATTTTGTAGTCTTATTAAGGTTTAATTGAAGCATTGACTAAGGGGTGCAATGAATGGGTACAAGTCCCATACGAATGGGCATGAACATGTGTATAAATATATGACTTTGCTAATGAATGAACAACGTGCATTCTCGAATGGCTCTGTCATGGATTCATGTTGGTATTCTCTTTCTACCTCATCTCCTTTGTCAATTATGTGCATTGTCTGTTGTAAGTATGAATTTCTATCCTTCCTCCTATAACGGGTGCACGCCACTATCCCGTTAACACATGGGCAAACGCAAAGCATTCGGGTGTCAAGGTGCACAGGTAGTGCACAATTAATTCTTCACAAAGATTATAATTGTAGAAAGTTGGATGCTGTTGCAGGTTGCAAAGTATCCTTCTATAATTTCTCTAA
Organism: Ceratopteris richardii; assembly: GCA_020310875.1. Lineage (NCBI taxonomy): Eukaryota > Viridiplantae > Streptophyta > Polypodiopsida > Polypodiales > Pteridaceae > Ceratopteris > Ceratopteris richardii. The sequence goes on from CM035417.1 coordinate 5,598,409, forward strand.
AGTTCAAAGTTTTTTAAAGTGTTTTGGAAGGTTCAGGTGAATCCATTCTTAGGTGCACATTTAAAGAATTAAAAGGCAAAATGTGAAGGTATGTGAAGAGGCAGCGTACGCAGAAGTGAAAGTATGGCCCCCCATTTAAAAATTTGTATTGTTCTAAAATCACTACAGGACAAAACAGGGATTTGTTGGCTACTGGGCACACCTTGGGACAATCTTGAGACATACAAGTGAGGGCCAAGACGCCATGGGAGTTAAGAGCGTACGAGGACAAGCTTGGAGAAGGTGGAGATCTAGTGCAGAGGTCGTCAGTAGATTCTAAGTACTCTGTAATCTTGTTTCATGAGCATTATTTAGTCTTCGGCATATTGCATAGAGCATTTCTCTTATGTACAAGCTTGTATCCTTCTCTTCCTAATCGATTAGAAGCTTTCGGTGTCATTAATTCTCTTGTTCTCACTCTCCATTCTCCTACAAACATTCAAGCCCCTTTCTGCACAAGAATCCCCCAATAGCTACTCTACTCACATGCACACATCTAACAAGCTATGGAGGATGGAACAAAACATAACAAAACATGATGAACGAATTAAAGTAAAAATAAGAATGACTTACATGAGATTCTCTATGAGCACAGAGACTCCATGAGGAGAGGAAACACACTCTTGGCAATAAGCTAGAGTGGAATGACTTGTGAAGAGTGAAGGGAGACCTTGCTTATATGGAGTTTGGGAGAACTCCCTTGCATGTGGGATAAATGAACTAGCATGAGAATGAAACTAGCTGTGGACAAATGGGTGGAGCATGGAACTCTCAACACCCCCCTCCATGTGATGACCCTTTCGTTTGCAATATGGGGGACTAGTGACATATGGGATCACTTAGTCCATTGGTTTTTAGGATCTAAGGACATATGGGATCCTTAGACATGACTTGGACATATGGCATCCCTAGGTTTTTAGTTCCAAGGACATATGGGATCCATGGTGTGTGGGACATATGGCATCCTTGGGATCTTCGGACATATGGAATCCCAAGACATATGCTTGGACATTTGGGATCGAAGTGGCTTTGGGATCAAGGGACATATGGGATCCCTAGACAATTACAAGGGTTTACATCATGGTTTAGGTAGTGTTTTGATCTTTGTAGCCCTTGAGATCCTTTGATGAGGTCCATTGAGCTTTGGTCCTTTGCTCCTATTGTTGCCGCTTTTGAGATCCATTGTGGGTGATGCATCATTCTTTGGATCCATTGATGGGATCTTTGTATGTGTCCTCTTTCTTATTGGACTCTTTAGTGTTGATTTAGCTTAGTCTCGTAGTGAGCTTTGAGTGTCATTTATTTATGCATCAAGCCATAGGGAAGGTCTTAATCTTTAAAAGAGCAGTGTCTAGTCCCTTTACATGGGACTTGAAAAGAGTTTGATCTTAAAGATATTCATACAATTAATTCTTAGAGAGGGTTGATACATGTTTTCTTTTGGGAGATCTCTTGATATTTATACATGGCTTCAAGACTTGATGGCTTTGGGAAGGTCCTACCTTCTTTATAGGAAGGTGGTGTCTAATCCTATTACGGTTTGCCATAAATATGTGCATTATCACATAAAGATAAATGTATATAATGAGGCATTCTTTTAAGAAATAGTCATGTACAAAAGTTTCCCATAGTGCATTTTCAACATCAAAGACTCTCACATTCTCACATTGATGCTTCTGATCATGTGAAAAAAAAAAGATAAACCCACCAATTTTATGCTATAAGTTAAAAGAAAAGCAAATTGAGTGAATCTCTCTTCTCTCTTATTCATTGAATGACCAAGAATGTGCATATGTGGAAAAATGCATGCACCAAAGATCTGGATGCTAATTGACACCACTTGGTGTGTGACATCAACGCTTATGCATGAACAACTTTGTATGCTAATTAGACGAGGTTGAAGTTTGGACCCGAAAAATCAAATTCCATAAGCTGCCACGAAAGTTGGTCTGCATATGGCTGCCAGATATTTGTAGGACGAGTAAATAGCATCTCCGAAATGCAGTGTGTAGATTTTTCCCACATTTTCCCGCTCCATTCACTCTGTCATATTCTATTAATAGTGTACTGTTCTCCAAGCTGCCGACAGATTCCATTGCCACCTATCCAGATATTCATCATGCTGATTCGCTAGGCACAGCCAGGCATTTTGCTTATTTCACTATTGAAGAAAGCTGGAGAAGGCTCATCTTCATGGATTACTGTCATTTTGCTTATTTCACTATTGAAGAAAGCTGGAGAAGGCTCATCTTCATGGATTACTACAGGTCCCGAGTGGCACACTTGTTGAAGTTGGAGAATCACCTTTGAGAACACACTTGTTGAAGTTAGAGAATCACCTTTGAGTAGTGCATATGCTGCCTCCAAAATCCATGCGTTTAAGATGGAACCACTCTCCCTCTTCCTCTCTATCTAAGAGCGTTGAAACCACCTGCCTACTTCTTTTGTTACAGTGTTGCTGAGTTCAGAATGAGATAGGTATCTGCTCTCTAATAGCTTGACTAGTTGTGCTCACAAATCATGTCTTCTCAAGAAAGACTTCTATGTCAAAGTGCATGGGATCGTCTTCAACTTGTTGTGTAGAAGCTTGTTCATGCATAGATATTTCTCATTCTTGAGCTTGATCCCAGGCTCCAAAGATTGAAGTGATGTCGGGAAGGAGGTAAGGAGGGGAAGAGCAGCACAGGGTTGGATCAGGCCTCGGTGTGGGTTGTTCTCTCTATTCGGCAAGCGGAGTTTGCACGTTGGGTGCTTCGCCCTAGTATGGTGATCATCTCATACATCGTAGATCCGCACCCCCAAAAGAGAAAGCCAAAAGCGCTCGATCGTGAGTACCGTGGATGATAACTCAAAATACAATTTTAGGAAATAGAAGTGCCTAGCTCAATATGTCGGATAGACAGGCTAAGCTTAGTGATACAATGTAAATACAACTGATGTCGTCCAATAAATCTTAATAATACAATGATTCCCACTATAGTGTAGATGAGTGATATAGTATGCCACTCCAATGCGGATCAGCCAAATACAAGGTAGACTTCCCGCTACAATGCGAGAGGATGCCCAAGAGCTTCGACTTTGGTCTTTGCGATCAGATCTTTGCTTTTCTTCGGGCTTTTGTGTAGAGAAAGAGATCTCTATGTGTGTACGTGTGTGTGCACAAGACAATGCAAGTCACAATTCAATTCGCATGCGCAAGTTCGACAGAAACACTTATCAGTTCAAAACATGTGCAAAATGTCGAGTTTTTGCTCTTGGATCTCGGTATGTTTAAAACATAATGCCGGTATGGGAGTCAGTTTGAGCATCGGTAATCTCTAGGAAGTTATCGGTACTCATACCGATGCTCATACTGACACCCATACCGACTCTCATACCGATGCTTATACTGGCAGTGACAACGTATACCAATGGTCAATTTCAAATGGTGATACCGACAATTTAGTGACCATTGGTATGCCTAACATGAACCTTCCAAGCATTTCCACCGATCATACCAATGCCAAGGGTGAACCGTTGGTATGCCCAATGTCGACATGCCCTTAAAATGTTACAGTGTATTTGACAACACATACGAAATGAAGTTCAAACCATTGAAGAGTACCGAATATAAACATATGACACGCTAAAGGAAGTATTTGTTACTATTAAGAAAGTATTGGGATATATATCATAGTTTGAAAGAGAAATCTGATGATGATATAGAAGGCGTTGCCGCAATTGAGGGGTTTCTTTGAACACAATTGAAGCAAGCGGAAGAAAAAGGTTACGATGGTCCAACTTCCCGAGACAATATTCATTTATGTGGCATAAATTAACCATTTTTACTTTGTAACAAGCAATTAACCAATTTTACTTTGTAACAATATTCCCGAGACTATATTCATTCATATGGCGACCAGTTTCCTCGTTCTTTATTTCCAAGAGAGATCCTAGAACTAGATTATGGGCGTTTGGGTTTATTTTTATGGATTTGAATATATGTGTTGATGTCTTTCGGGTAATGCGAGCATGTATGCAAGCCTGTATTTCATGTCACTTTGTGAAGGAGGGAACGTCGCAAATGAAGACAGTGTTCACGATATGCCAGTAGAGGTGTTCTAAATATGCATTGGAATGAAAAAGCTGCATACAAAAGTATCTTTATCTCCTTCATCGATTTAGTTCATTCATCCATATCCTGGGGGACTTTCTATATTCTTATAATTAGTGTTTGCCAAGAGCGGTCTTTTTGGATTAGGGGAAATAACGTTCTTTCTTATCCTAAAACACTATTCTCCTGTAGCTTACATCTTATGTGACAGGAAGAATAATGTCCATATGTATGTTCAAACATAAAACCAACGCTCGTTCATTCATTCTTCAGATCAATGTTTCCTTTACTCCGTTCATAAATTTATCTTAAAGCTTTCATAGTAGAAGCCATATTAAAGCTTTTAAAGTTCAAATAATATATGCGTTATTTTTGATCCAATCAATATGACTTCTTCGAAGTCTCATAATTGAAAACGATCTTCTACTACAAGATTAGAATAGGAGAAGGCAAGATGTTTAGCATACTAGACTAGACAAGGCTAGAGCAAAGGACAAGACTAGAACTGGAACTCGAACTTTGAAAGTACTTCCTTGGAGGTCAAGACTCCTTGAGCTCCCAAGAGTGTCATCCGCAAGACTGAGGAAGTATGTGGTGAACCCCTCCTTATATAGGTTTTCAAGGGTGTTTCATCAATGCAAATTACGAATTGATGATCTCATCAATGATGTCACCAATTCAGACAAGACCTTTGAGTGTTAAAATTAGGAAAATAGATAATCCATCTTAGGGTTTTGACACGCTTTGGACGCAATGGAAACATTAGTTTTTCCAAATTTCAAACCAATCATGAAATATAGAAATTCATATGGAATCTAAGATTTAGGATGGTTTCCATGGACATCCAACTCTAAGGAACCTCGCTCAAGGGTGATGGGAGAATTCACAACTTCCCTATGAAAACATGAAGCAATATTGGCTTCACTTGCACTCTCATAGAACCTTTCTCTAATCAAACAATCGAATCTCTGAAACTATGCAGACTGAGTCAAAGAACATTTGCACATATAGAGTAGACTTTAAAACTTGATTATGCAAGTTATGTCACTTAAAATGGTTACTTCTGCTAGGAGAACCAATCCCTCCAAGATAGATAACTTATGGTCTTCACTAGGCATTCACAAATAGACACCTGCTCATGCCTGAATCTGGTTCTCTCAGAATATACGGAGAAACAACATGAGATTTGAGCCAAACTTAGATGATTTGGTTAGATTTCTAAAAAAAGAGGCTAATGATTCTAGACCACTCACACAAAAATCTCTGTGTTAGCTATGTGAAAAGATGGTTGGATACAATCTAGAGATAAACTAGTGTTGCAATATTTGTGCCCTATACCTATCAATGTGACTTCAGGGCACTTTACTAGAAACTTTATCTTCCCAAATATGCATTTAGACCTACTATGTACTTTGGAGCTCCATTTCCAAATGTTTGTACCAAAACAAATAACTTGCACGTAGAGTAGAGAAAGCAATCAAACAAAATCACGAACATGAAGAGGTTGCAACAAAGAACAGTAGGTAGAGATTATCTTGAACTAATGAATTATGTTGTATGTGCTAATGAATGTATGATACAAAAGAGATGTATTCAACTTACGCATTCATATGTGAGCTCCACATATGCTCAACACATGAGCCTCAATGGCTTTCTCTTTCCTATCATATCTCACAACTAAAAGTCACATCTATTTATACACATAGCGAAGTCTAGCTTGTGAATATATGAGAAAATGAGGTAGTTGTATGGCTTCCCTTCAATCCCCTATGCAAGGTTTTGAAAGGCTTATGGAAACCCTACGGAGATCCCTCCCTAAAATGTCCAAGTAAACATCGGCCTAAATCCCATATGCATGGGCATTAGAGCATCATGGAAAAACTACCGAGTTGTTTCATGCGAGCGTGAAAGAAAAACTCAAGAGAAAATCAAATTGTTTACAAGTTCCTCTCTTCAATCTTGTTATGTTTACAAAATTCTAAACATCAAAGTACACAAAAAAAAAAATGATGAGACCTCCCAAGATCTTCAAAAGATCAAAGAAATATCTCTAAACTTCAGAAACCAAACTTTCCTGCAAACTGTGAAGAAAATAGAAACAGGTGACTATGGCAGAATAATCACCAAAAACGCTTTGTGTGGAATTTGTCAAAAAGAATCATATATTCTGAACGTATACTCTGCGCAACATGATTTAGAAACAAAAAACATCAAAAAATATGGAGTATAGCTCCTAAAAAAGTAGTTTGAAGTCAGGATATGCGGAGGCCTACAACAACAAGGTGTGACTTACTATTGGAATTGAAAACTGATGTACAACAGAAGAAAAACTCCAAGATATATGCAACATTTTGATATGCATAGAACATATAAGAGCTAAAAAACGTCTCCAAGTGAAAGCACTCAAAAAGACCTCATAACAGCTGAGATATGAAAGTTTGAAGAGAGCTATGTCTCTCATGAGACACCAGATACACACAAGAAAGTAGATCTGACAAAAAGCCTACTTGAGCGGTGTTTTCTCATTGAATTTTGTAGAAAACTTTATCTATTTACGTAGTACACATTGTAAGCTTTGCAACGCAACATGAATCACTCAATTGGGACACCTACACTAAGAGAATCCCTTTTACTGAGAGGCTTTCAACAGAAGCATCGTCCTTGTCCAAAAGTAGACACCTCTCCTTTCCTTCTTTTTCTTTATCTACCTTTATCTACTTCTACTCTAAATTTGGAGCTGTGAGTGCCTCCACATGTTATTTATCATAAATAATCAAATCCATAAGCTTAAAAAATAATACTTTAGAGCTTGTTCTTATGTAACATATCTTATGTGAGCACAAAAGAGAGAGAAGACTTAGAGGAGCTCTCCCTTGAGAGAGCTCCCTTGCTTTGTCAAGAAAAGGGGAGGCAGGGCGCCAATTTGTAGCTCAGCTCAAAAATGTATCACATATGGGATAAATGAACATATGAATGGCACCACAACATCAGAATGACACCGTCTCATGAGCTCCATGAAAGAAGGACAAGGAAAGTGTTGAGCCCATAAAAGTCATATTGGTCAAAGTCAACTATAGTCAAAGTCAAAAGGTCAAACTCAAACTAGTCAAAGTCAATAAGGTCAAGGGCAAAGTCAATACGTGAAAAGTCAAAGTGCTAAAGTACACGTGTTAGAGTGCACGGGTAGTGCACAATCAATTGTCCACAAAGGGTGAATTGAAGAAAGTGGGTTGCAGGTTGCAGAGGTATTTCTCTAATTTCCCTAAGGTTCAAAGTGTTTTTAAAGTGTTTTGGAAGGTTCAGGTGAACCCTCTCTTACGTGCACAACTAAAGACTTAAAAGGAAAATGTGAAGGTATGTGAAGCGGTAATGTACACACAGGTGAAAATATGGCCCTCCACTGTTTAATTTTGTTTTAGGCTAAAGTCACTAGAGGACAAAACAGGGATTCGTTGGCTGCCACTTGTGAAGACAATCTTGGGACATCAAAGTGAGCACCAAGATACTCTTGCAGTTAGGAGTGTACATGAATTGACACTGAAATCAAGGCAAGGACTATTCTTGGACCATTCTAAGAATAAGCAAGAGTGAGCTTAGCCTAAGAAAGACAAGAGAGAGAAGTGCAAGAGATACACAATGTGCGATGCAGAGAAGTGAAGTGCAACGTGTGCATGAAGAGTGATCAAAGAAGTGTGCAGAGAAGTGCTAAGCTAGTCCCCCAAGGATCCCAAGGTCTTATTGAAGTGTGCACGTGCCGACAGAAGGTACCCATCCCTCCCCCTTAGGGGATGCCTGGTGCAAGGTGTGCATAAGTGCAGGCTTAGAGAAGGTGGAGGTTTGGTGCAGAGGAGGCCGGCAGCAACAAGTCCCTTGGGTATTTGGTATTTTGTAATTGAGCACTCTGTGGGATTTTGCACAGAAGCATTGGATTGTATTGTGCTACAACATTGTATTTGTCTTATTATAATCAATCGATAGAGGCTTTCAATGTGTATCTTTCTTCTTGTCTTCCCTTTTCTCCTACAAACATTCAAATCCCTTCTTGTCCAAGAATCCCCCAACAAAATTTGGCATGCACGCTCGGACATCCAAAGAGATTTGAGCTTAGGAGAAACCAAGTGCAAAGTATAGAAGAGATCAAGTGTCGACAGTACTACAGTGCTACTACATTAACCAAAAGGTAAATATTCTTATCAAGTGTCTCATATTAAGTGGACTATGAGCAGCTCATGACCGCAACTCGGTCCCAAACATTGAGGGTCACCTGCAAGCGAACAAGAAGGAAGGCTGTTAGAAGATCATCTAGTCCACTTTCATCAACTTCATCAGTACGGAGCATGGCAGGACAAGTAGACTTGGAAACCCTACTATCAAGATTAAATATAAAATTTCCTTCATTCAAAGGCTTAGCTCAAGAAGATCCCGATGAGCACATTAGAAGGTATTTAGCACTATGCAAAACTAGAGGCTTAATGGGAAGAGAGGATGCATTTTTTATACTCTTCCCTGCCACATTAGAAGGATTAGGAGATAAATGGTTCAGCCAGTTTGGTGAGAACCATTTTATAACTTGGGACTTAATGAAAGATGCATTCAAGACTCAATTCCAGCATGGAAATACTGCAGAGATCATCATAGAGGAACTAGAAAATTTGAGATTGGGTCCAGGTGAAAAGTTCCCAAAGTTTGTGACTAGGGCCAAGGCACTAATGGCTAAATTGCCAGATCCATCACATGGTTTTTTTGTTAAGAAATGGTTAGCTAAGCCACTTTCAGTGGCCACCCAATGTAAAATCAAGGAATTACTGTTGCCTACAGCCTCCATAGAGGAATTCATCAACACAGCTACATGATTGAAATAAATAAGGCAACAATATGGAGCAACTTCTTCTCAACTACCATATTCTATAGAAATGGAGGATCCAATAATCCAGCTAAGGAAGGAACTAGAGGGCTTAAAAAGGAATAAGCCCTACAAAGAGGAGGAGAATGTTGTTACTCAGTTGAGAAGGGAGATTGAAGCACTAAAGCTCCAAAAGGAGGAGGAGACCCAAGCAGAGGAATTGGCTCACGTGTGACAGGAGTTGCAGGAACTCAAAGGGGGTGGCATCAAGAGTGGACTTTGGTGTACCATGTGCAGCAAGCAAGGTCATATAGTAAGTGAATGTCCTCTGCTGAGTGTGACTTGCCAATTATGTAGGAAAGCTAGTCATGAGGCCCAGGAATGCCAATGAAGAGGAATGCCTGCAACAACATATTGGGCCCAAGGAGGACCCCTACCACCAGCAAACGTGTGATGTATGTAGTGAAGAGTGGAGAAAATAAATTCCTTATAAGGATCAAAGCCCTCTACTAAACTGATCAAGAATCATATGACATGATACCATAAACACATGTGTATATCCATACGAAAGGGCTATCTATGCCAACCATCCTCTAAGCATGGATCTATACGATCCAACTAAACAAATAGAATTATCTTTCTTGAAAATCAAAAAATGAGTATGTGATACCAATGGTGATAAAATCACATATCATATTCTCTACTAGCGGAATTAATCTTCCCTAAACTATGAAAGACGAGCGATATCTACTAAGAGCTCTTCTCTGATCTAGTGAGAAATGTTGCCATGAATGATGAGTCATTTTCTCCCCGGCCATAGAAGAAGAGTTCTGAAAGGGAAGTTCTTTCCACCATCCCATATGAGTGGAACCTGCTTCCAAATCACGGTGTCATACCTACACTAAAGCAAAGATATGTTCCATATATATGTAATGGAATATATAGGTGGAATCTAATAAATCCCATATCCTCAACTCATATCGGTGGACTCAAATGAATTCCATGTCCTCGAGTTAGTATAGTTTGATTCTAGTCAACATGTGACCGTATGTTACAGTGGATATCCCTTTCTTATTCCAAACTAACGTGTTCCCAAGACAAGGTCTAAGTACCTCTCTATAGATCCCAACATACATATATGTATTAGGTACCCCAATTATTTCTTACTAAGGGACCTACGCTCTAAATAATAGATCTTGTGCCATGCCTCTGTCCTTCCTGACAATCACTTGAATCACATAAGCAACCGTCAATGTTGTCTCATGAAACGCATCTCTGTGATCCCATCTAATTGGTTTCTTTAGTAGTATTCACTACTTACTCAAGTGATGTGCATGAGTGAAACTAGTGAGTCTTTGGGAATTCCTCATGATACCCCCATAATCTCCTAATCATATTGTGTGACTCTTGTGAAGACAAGTAAATCTTTACTACATTGAAGATTATCATAAATGTACCTCTTGTGCCTGTATGCAACTTCCTATATCCTATAGAATTGCTTGTACACATTCCTAATGATGAAGATATATCTCCTTCATCTTAGCAATCCTATGGTCTAAATTCATAAGGATTATGTGTAGGGATCTTATTACTAATGAAGTTGCCTTATCTATAATACTATGATGGTACTAAGTCCATCAAATACATGCTTACAAGCATGATTACATCTTATTGTTGTTTGCAGAGAAGGTATGTTACCATGCCATAACATTCTTACCTAAAGGTAAGTGCGAATATAAGGCCATTAGGTGGGAAAACATTCGACAAAATTTCCCCAAGGAAATGGAGTCCCAAAAAATTTTAACCATCAATGCAAGCATAAGGCCTTGCAGGCCAATGACACACAGGCCATTCACTATAACAAAGGGCTTGGTAAGCCCATGGCATGCATTCCATATACTCATACATGGAGTCCATTGCCTACAAAAACATGAAAAACGCTAGCAACAATCTCTTTGTTGCATAACCATGTAGTTCCTACAACCATCTTTCGTGCAAACAATCAAAAGGTGTACTCCTTGTAAGTCGATCCATAATTTTAGAATTAAAACAATAATGAACTTTGATGTATGCATTCCCATCCATGCATCTAGATACAGAACATGCCATAACATAAAGTAAAATGCGTGAAAATATAAATCGTACATCCTTGAATGGTTGAATATCAGAATTGCATGCATCCAATCCTTTTCGATGAACCTTGAGACCTCTACACCTTCCTCCGCAGATCCTAATATAAAATTTGAAGTGTCAGAAAACATCACATCACTTCCTAAAACATAAAGCATGGTTAGACCATTACCAAAATAACATAAATTTACCCAAAACATGCATATGTTATCCTTCTTTATACCTCTAAAGCTTTTTTAAGACCTGTCAAAAGTCATAAAATGTAGTATATATCATGTGCAAGTGTCTCAAAGTGAAATTACTTCAATCGCCTTCCTAGTTTGTAGGATATGGCACCCGGAATGTAGTTGCCAAAAACTGTTCAAACTTTACAAACCTACACAGACCTGCACATCGAATGCCATAGCACATTCCAATTTGGAGTTCTCTAGCCCAAGATATGGCCTTCCCAAGTGTGACATGCTAAACTAGTGGACTGGCTAATAAAAGTGTGAAAATGTGATTTTTGAAGTGCCCATAAGCATTCTTCCATCAAGAAAACCTTTAAATTCTCTCCATACTCTCAAAATGCAATATATGAAGATTCTTGGGCCTATTTTCACTTTACTAAATCCTCCCGTGGTGCATGCTAATTTTCTCCCCAAAAGAGGCCTAAATCAAGATTTTTACTTTCATGCAGAAAGCTAAATGGGAGATCTTAACAAGCCTCTAGTCCACTCCTAATGTGGATTTTTCTTGGCTTTTTGCATTCTTCATGATAATAAATACACCATACATCATGTATGTATACAATAGTCCATGTGAAGCCTCTTTAATGATCGCTTTTCTTACTCTCAAATTGGAATTTGACAAAAAATAACATCTGAATTTTTTTCCAAAATGTGCAAGAAGGGGGTTTTGGAGGAGATATACTCTCAGTATATATATTTTTGCCCATCCATCCATCCCTAATGCACCTCTTTTGCCCTCCTCCAAATTGGGAATTTATCAAATTCAGGTGCTAAAATTCTTTCTCAAACAATTATGGAAGGGGGTTTTTTGGAACTTGAAGATCCTATCATATTAAGCCAAATTTTGGATCTCTTGAGTTTATATGGAAGCCAATACACTAGACTATATGCATGCATGACCTTTTTTATAAATCTATGAAAGATTCTCCTTCACATCCCTTTCTGAAAATGTTTACTTATCCAAAATAACTCCATAGTTCTTCCTTCATGGATAACTTTCGTCGGCTGCAGTACCATGAGTTTAATCTACCCACCTCCCATCTTCAAGGCATGGGTTCAATTCCCACTAGATGCACTTGGAAGTTATGGTGATCATAGCTGCTCTGATACAAGTGTAATAACCTTTCGCTGCTTGCCACACCATTCGACACACACAAAGAGCTGAATTCTTCATATTTCCCGATCGTGCCCGAGCCATCTCTTCATAATGAGTTGCATTCAAACACCCACACGAGAGTAATAATAGTGTCTCCTCTCAGTTCCTCTACCAAGTGGGGCAAAATAATGATGCCATATGGCAATCTCCTCATAAGAGGAGGTGCACACCATGAACTAATGCGACACATGAAGAAAGACTCCTATGCATTAAGGAATGCTAAAGGTAAAGGGAAAAATGTTGATGGGCATGTTAAATAGCTACTTGCGCTATCTACTTCAACTATGAAGATTGAAGAAATTAATGCTATTTGTGATGATGTTGATGTGTTGAGACTTGAGTGTACTATGCCTATTGAGGCTCTTATGGCTCATTCTCTTTCCCACATGTGCCTACTAGATTTTGCTCCTTCTTTCCATGTGACACGGTTTTCTACTTACGCAACAAAGTCTCTTCGTACTATGAGACTTTGGTGACTCTTACTTATATGACACTGTTGGGATTTGTTAAATGTGCTTTCGGTTAAGCCCTTTTAATCTCGTTTCTGGGTTCTTGGGATGGAGAGGGGTCTGATAGTACAGAGGCCCTTTTTAATTTTCCCAATTTAATCAATCAATTAACAACTAGTTACTTCCCATTCAACAGTTATCGCTGCACAATGCGTCTACCATGCGTATGAACGTTGACGAATTCGCATAGAATGGTTAAGGTTAATTGCAATATTATGGTAATTAAAGATTAATTACTGAACTTAATAATCAACACAATACTCAGAGTTCTTCAAATTCTGCAACACAGCATCTCCGGCGCTATCGCCCAGACAGACAGTCTGGCGATTCCTCTTCCCCTGAAGAATACCGTGCTTGCCTTTTCATTACTCAAAAGAGGGTTACATCTTTTCGCCACGCCTTTTCAGTGCGTGCGGATATAAAAAATAAAATTACAAAGAGATCCAATCCGGCGGTTAACACTAGCACGCACGGTGGACTTGAACCCAAAAATGAAAATAACAGTTTAAGGCTCATCAATAATGCCCTCAACATACAAAGTTTTGGCTAATTTAAAGAATTGGGTAATCTTTTGTTTTAAAGAATCTAACATATCCTTCAAAATGGTAGGCTCCATAAGTTGTGCATCAGTTCTAACAGTACTGGCAACGATGACTTGAGTCATAAGTGATTCTGTTTATGTCCGCAAAAATGCTTCCTAAAGGTAGAATTCATTGGCAATGGCCGCATCTCTCCGCGGCTTCATTTCAGCTATCTCTGCATCAATTCTCCAGAGTCTATCTGCTTGAAATCCCAACTACTTTTCGCGTCATTCCAGCTCCTCAGCTTGAAATTGCATCGTGTTATAATAAGCTTCTCTCTCCTTCTGCACACCTTCAAGTTCTTTCTTCAACCGTATATACTTGGCGATCTCCTCCGTGAACTCTTGATCTCTCTGAATCAATGTCTCAGTAACATTATGTAACTCAGCTTCTACTTTAAGCACATTGGCCGCAAGGGATTGGGAAGCTTCTTCTAACACGCTGAGGGCATCCCTCGTACTATGAAGCTCATTTCCTAAGGCAGTCATAGCATCTGTCTTGTCTGTAAGTTCTTGCTTCAAACTCGTGATTTCTGTGTCCCGTTGAACAAGCAGAGTGTCCTTTTCCGCTAATTGTTCTTGAAGTTGTTGGGTTTGAGTCTGCAATGCATGAGTCTCAACTTTGGCCGCAATTGCTTCTTCCTAGGGCGGAGCAATGTCTGCTTCGAGCAAACAAACTTTACTCTACAACTCTTGCTGAATGTTCTGAGTTGCTATCTTCATCTGGAGATGTAATTGCTTGGAAAATTGGATAAGAAGTTGGCCCATAGATGCCAATTCTGTGAACATAACTGCTGGAGGGGGAAGAGACGGATGGGGTTGTGAGAATGAGGCAGAGATTAAATGAGTTGAGGATGGTGGAGAGTAATCGGGAGAGGATAAGGGATGAGGCGAAGCCGAACGAACAACATTTGAAGGGCCATCGGAAAGAATTTCAACAGCACCAGGAATGGAAGTTGGAGGAGGGAGAGGGAGAAGGGCCGTCGGCGCCAAAACTATTCTGGTCTCAATCTGAATTTCTTCCATAGCAGCTTCGGTAACGGTCTCAGAATTTCCAAGCAATTGCTTGCCTGCATCTACTGGGATAGTGACTGCATCTACTTGGACCATGACTGCATCTGCTTGGACATCAGTGGTCGGTGATAAAAGAGATTGACAGTCCATAACCCCAGTAGTGTCCGCTATCTCCTTCACAGCCTCAACATCCGGTTGATGAGATTCCTCCCACGATGAGACTTCAGCTACATCTTCCATGAGCGCATCTTGATCCGGCTGCTTGAGAGAGGAAAATGGGACGGAGGACTCTACTTGTAAGGAGGTGGCAGTGTCATGGAAGACTTCAACTTCTTGGCCTGCCTTGGAGCCCTGTACCTGGCTTTCGGATGGACTAACGCATCTGCGTTTGCGTTGAAAAAAATGAAGAAGATCCTCATCATCGTCTGCTTCCAGCTTTTGTGTAGATTCTTCATGGATCAGAATAGTATCTGGTGGGGGTTGTGCAGCTTCTACCACCGAAAGGACAAGGGTAAGGAGATGGGGTAAACAAGTGCGAGGAACGTCATGCTCGGATAACTGTTTTGTAACTGCTACACATTCACGGTGAATACACCTAAAGAAATAGGAGGTGAAATTAATGGGTTCACGGGAGGCAGTATCGATCATTGAGTATGGGAAATACCATATGTGCGTTTTTGTAGGTTTAACACTGCGAGAAGGAATTGCAGAGGGGTATGCTCTGGTTCAGGTCGACAAAGAATGGCAGACTCATTAGATGAGTGCTGGGGAAACAATTCCTTCATGGTGGTGAGAGAAAGGAGCAGTCCATTCTCCAACCCTTCTTGAGGGAGACGGAATCCCTCAGCAACCGTAGATAGAGTAACTACAACACGGGGGTTTACACATGTTATTGGCCAACACTGCTCTAAAGCAGGTGTAGCGACGATGGCAGAAATAATTTGTGCATGGAAGGGGTGACACTCTACTGAATGCCAAGGCAATTCAATGAAGGCCAACAATCCCCGAGCATGCAAGTACTCACTCACATCTGGAGTGAGACCCACACGGAAGGTTGCAATGTTAGCGAGAGCTTCCATGGCATGCGTAGAGAGCAACAAAGAGACAGAACACACACAGGGCACAAGTACACAAAAGCACAATAGCGATTATCAGTGAAAGAAACAAGATTAAGTAAGAGAACAGGAAAAATTAGGCGGCAAGAACACTAATCATAACGCAGTATCCAAAATATATCCTTCATCATGGTGACATGCATGATTTAACAGAAGCAGCGACACAGGGGTGGCTATTAATCATGTTTAGTGGAGCAAAATGGAAAGATTACGGTCAGTTGGTCAATTGAAACACGGGGTAGAAAAGAAAAGCAAATGATAAGCAAAAAAAGAATAAAAATACCGAGGACACCTCATGAATTGGTAGATAACAAGTGATAGGGGTCAAGCTTTGAACCATTAATTACTTTAGGGAGAAGCTGACCAGCAAAGGTAGATAACCGAAAAGTGGCAGGTCCCACTTGTGCTGCAATCCGGTATGGACCGAACCACCGTAGCTTAAACTTTCCAGCAGATCTATTGGATTTAGCATTATAGAATAAAACGAGTTGGTCAATCGTAAATATAGGGGTTTTTAAAAAGCGATCATGAGTACGGGTTTGGCGTAGTTGAACTTCATGAAGAATCATGAGTCTTTCCAAGCGTTGTTCATCCAATGATCGAAGAACATCCAACCGGAATGGAAAAGATTCTTTCGGCAGCAATTTCTGGGATAAGGCTACATGCAGACTCGGCACCACTACTTCCATTGGCGCAATAGCTTCCAATCCATTAGCAAATTTAAACGGAATCGTTCCGGTAGCCACTTTATACGTGGTCCGATAAGCCCACAAAACACTAGGTAAAAGCTGGTCCAGCGTTCCAGACACTCCAAGTTAAGTTTTCAGAGAATATTCAACAGAATCTTATTAGTGCTCTTAACAAGACCATTCACGCGTGGATAGTAAGGTGAGCTGAATTTATGCACAATCTGGAAAGTCTGAGTCAGCACTTGCATTAAGGTATTTGCAAAGTGGTTACCTTGGTCCGTCACTATCTCTAGAGGTAATCCATATCGAGGGAAGACATCCTTCATTAAACATTTAGCCACCGAAATAGCTGTGGCAGAACGTAGAGCCCAAGCTTCTGCCCACCTAGTGGCATAGTCTGTACATGTCAAAATATAGCGGTTGTTGGTGAGGGTAGCAGGGGGTGTAATAGGGCCAATGAAATCTAAACCCCACTTCTGAAAGGGTTCAAGAGGCACGACGGGTTGGAGAGGAAAGAAATGTTTTTGCAAGGGCTGTCCAGACCGTTGGCAAACATCACACTACTGCATAAATTTAACTACATCTCTGTACATTGTAGGCCACCATAGCCCACTTTGCAAAATTTTGCGATGGGTGAGGCCAGGTGCAAAGTGTCCCCCAGTGGGTGATGAGTGAGCCATGGCAATAACTGATGCCGATTCATGGGGAGGGATACATCTGAGCAGGACACCAGTCTGATCTATGTAATAGAGTTGACCCACAATCAACCAGAATCGTCGACTGTAGATTGCAATTTTCTGACGCAGAGTGGTGGGAGTAGTAGGACGGAGACAACCGTCAGTAAGAAAAAGCATTAATGTATCATAGTATGCATGGGCAACAGGAAGTTCTGTAGATTCTTCAAGGGCTGCATCGGTGACGTAAATAGCCGGTGACATATCATCGACACCTGCCGGAGTCTCACCGGAATCGAGACGAGATAAGAAGTCCACCAAGACATGTACCGTACCTGGTCGGTGAATAACTTCATAATAAAACTCCTGTAATAGTAAAACCCATCTTGCAAGTGTGCCGCCTAAGTGTTGTTGGCAAACCAAATACACCAATGCGGCATGATCCACATGGAAAGTGAATCTTCGTCCCAACAAGTAATGCCAGAACTTTTTAACAGAGTATACCAGACCAAGACACTCTCGTTCTGTCACGGAGTAATTTCTCTCTACAGGAGCTAATCGACCGCTCGCATAGTACACTCGTCAAAACCATTTGTCGGTTTGTTGCATTAGCACACTGCCAATCGCTATGTCTGACGCATCCACAAATACATGGAATGGATGTTCCCAATCAGGCAGTTGCAAGATGGGAGCCTGTGTCAGTAAGACCTTCACACGATCAAATGCCCTTTGACACTTGTTAGTCCATTTGTACTTACACGGGGTGCTGGTCATAAGTCCGTTGAGTGGCGTCACTAAATGAGTCAGCCACCATAAGTGTCTACCATGCCACCTAATCTGGCCAAGAAACCACATAGTTTCTTTGGGTGTCTTTGGAACCGGTGCCTCCAACACTGCTGCTACCTGATCCACCTATATTCCTTGTTTGGAGATGATATGACCGAGCAACTTCCCACAGGAGACTGCAAAGACCGATTTGGTAGGACTCAAACATAATCGATACTCGTGGCACTTTTTAAAACAGCACCGTAAAGTTATCACATAGTTGGATGTCAGTTGGACAACTTGATGACCTTGGTTACAAAGTGTTCTTCTATGCTGAGTCCTTTCACATATCAAAGGGCAATATGGTTATTGCAAAAGGAAGCAAATTTGATTGATTTTATCCTTTATTTATATCACATAAAGAACACTTGTTAGCTGTTACTAAACAACCTATGGCTTGTATTTGGCATGGCTGTTTGGGCCATATATCTCATAGTGGGATGGAAAACCTTTCTCGTTCTCACTACTTACCTATCTTATCTTTCTCCACTTTTTTATTTTGTGAGCATTCTAAATCTGAAAGCAAAGTAGGAATGTTTAGAAGACACACATTAACTCTTCAATTCAGCCTTTACATCTAGCACATACAGATATATGTGGTCCTATCCCTACAGGGTCATTAGGTGGTTCTCTTTACTTTGTCACTTTCATAGATGATGCTACTAGAAGAATTCTAGGTATATCCTATCAAAGCAAAGGATGATGTATTTCCTACTCTCAAAAAATGACTTGCTTCAGTTGAGACTAAAAAAGGAACCAAGCTTAAGGTCTTACATGCAGATAATGGGGGTGAGTATACCTCACATGAATTCAGCCTTTTCTAACCGTCTAGAGGAATTCATAGAGACTTTACAGCTCCTTACACCTTAGTAGAGAATATTGTAGCTGAAAGGATGAATAAAACTATTCAAGATAGAGTAGTTTCTATGCTCTATCATTCAAACCTTTCACAAGGCTTTTGTGCACAAACAATATTGATTGTAGTTCACATGATGAATCTCTCACCTAGTACTACTAGATGAAGGTTTTAGGTGTGAAGAAAATGCTCATATACCCAAGAACCATAAACAAAAGCTAGACCATAAGTCAAATAAATGCATTTTTCTTAGATATGGTTGAGAAGAACAATTTGGATATCACTTATGGGATCGTGAAACACACTCAAAGATTAGAAGTAGTGATGTCATTTTCAATGATCTAATATGCATACACAACACATTAAGGAGGTGAAGGGAGAAGAGTGGTGTTTAAGGATACTAGTCCTCTAGTTAGCATGCATATAAATGTTCCGCATAGGGATGTTCAAGAGAATGTCCTATCAGATCAGCCTATAAATGTTCCTATTCAACAAGCATTGAGATGCTCTACACATGTCTTACATCCACCTAATAGGTATTTTCCAGATTTGGATTTTGTTATGCTAACAGATGCTGGTGAGTCTTCTTTCTATAAAGAGGCTATACAGACAAAGGTTCATGTCAACTGGGAGCATGCCACAAAAAGTGAATTGGAATCTATTCACAAGAATGGTACTTGAGATTTACGGCCTTTGCGAAAGGGCAGGAACGTTTTACCATGTAAATGAGTTTATAAGCGTAAATTCACATTGGATAGTGCTGCTCCAAAATATAAAGCATGAACTTTTGCAAATTTTTATAATTAACAACGTGGTGTTGATTTTGAGGAAATCATCTCTAGTGATCAAGATGACTACTTTACCAATGTTGCTTGGATTTATTGCAATGGAGGACTTAGAGCTAATTGAAATGGATTTGAAAACTGCTTTCTTGCATGGAGATCTTACATATGAGGTCTCTATGGAACAACAAGAGGATTATGTAGTTCCTAGCAAGAATAGGCTAGTTTATAAGCTGAAGAAGAGCTTATATGGACTTAAACAATCCCCTAGACAATGGTACCAAATATTTGATGCTTTTATGAAGTCTCAAGGCTATTTTTGAAGAAGTGATGATGGTTGTCTCTACAAAAAGAGATGCTCACATGGAAACTTAATATGCCTGATACTTTACATCAATGATATGTTGATTGTTGGGAAGTCCTCTTATGACTTCGTGTTGAGACCATCAAAGCCAAATCGATCAAAGTTAAGTTGGCCAAAGTCAAAATGATCAAAGTCAAATTGGTCAAAGTCAAATTGGTCAAAGTCAAGATGGTCAAAGTCAAAGTCATGAAAGTCAAGTTCTTCAATGTGCACAAATAGTGCACAATCAAGTTATTCACAATGGTTATGGTTTGCAGAAAGTTGGATCCAGGTTGTAGATGGTCTTTGTATAAGGTTTTCAAGCATTTTAAAGTGTTTGGAGCATTTAGGTGAACCGTCCCTTACGTACACATCTTGGAGAAGTGAAGGAAGAAAGTGAAGGCATTTGAAGAAGAAGCAATATGAAAAAGTGAAAGTATGGCCCCCCATTTAAAATTTTGTTTTAGTCCTATAGTCACTATAGGACAAAATTGGGAGTCGTTTTGAGACATTTTGAGACATTTTTGGGACATCAAAGTGAGCACAAAGCTACTCTATAAGATAAGAGTGGTGTACGTAAGTGAATCGACACTAACAAAAAGGGGCATGCATTATTCTTGGACTTAGACTAAGCAGGTGAGAGCATAGTCTGCACTAGGTGAGAAGAGCAAGAGACATTCAATGAGTGCGCGACAAAGAGAAGCAAGTGTGAGACGTGTGCAGGAAGGGTGATCTAGTGTGTGCAGAGAAGGTGTGTAGATAACCAATAAGCACATCCAAAAAGGTGTTCCTCTCCCTCTTATCCGATTTGAATCTTGAGTGCAAGTGTGCACAAGAGCAAGTTCCTAGAGAAGGTGGAGGTCTGGTGTAGAGAAGGTTGGCAGCATAAAGAGTTTTGGGTATCTTGTAACCTTGTTTGTGTGTATTCACTAGGATAAAGCATTCAACATACAGATCACTTGCTCTTGTTTGGATATCATTATTGTATCTTTTCCTATTGGTAATCAATATACTGAATCTTTCAATGTCTGTGTTCCACTTCATCTTCTTCTTGATTCTCCTACAAACACTCAAGCCCCTTTATGCAAAAGAATCCCCCAAAACGTTTTGGCACACCTAGTGTGATCCAAGGAGGCTTGAGCAAAGGAGAAGAAATATTTGCAAAGTGTAGAAGAAGTGCAAGGATACCGACAGTGTTGGTCTGAGAGGTAATCTTTCTTCTATTTGGAATTCTCTTAAGCCTAAGAGGAGTACGAGTAGCTCATGACTGCAGCCCAGTCTCAAACCTTGAGGATCCCTTGCAAAGCAACAAGAGGAAAAGTTTTTCGAAGGTCAACCATCCCTTTATCATCAACATCATTAGTAAGAAACATGGTGGCTCAGGTAGACTTAGAAACTCTACTCTCTAGGTTAAATATCAAATTTCCATCTTTCAATGGATTAGCACAAGAAGACCTAGATGCACATATTAGAAGATTTTTGGCCTTGTGTAAGACAAGGGGTCTGATGGGAGAAGAAGATGCATTTTTAATTCTCTTCCCAACAACATTAGAAGGGTTAGAAGATAAATGGTTTAGTTAGTTTGTCGATAATCATTTCACTACATGGAACTTAATGAAGGAAGCATTTAAGACACAGTTCCAACAAGGGAATGCAACAAAAAATATTATTGAGGAGTTAGAAAATCTAGACTAGGTTCTGGGGAGACCTTTCCAAAATTTGTCACTAGAGCCAAGGCATTGATGCCTAAATTACGAGACCTCCCCATAACTTCTTCATCAAGACATGGCTAGTTAAACCACTTCGAATCTCAACACACTGTAAAATTAAAGAGTTAGTGTTACCTATGGAAAAAATTTAAGATCTCATTAATACAACCACAAGATTGGAATAGATTAGGCATCAGTATGGGACAATCTCTTCTAATTTATCATAACCTGTAGAATCTGAGTAAGTATTAATTTAGCTAAGGAAGGAACTTGAGAGTTTGAAAAGCACGAAACCCACAAAGAGGAGGAAAATGCAGTAACTCAGTCGAGGTGAGAAATTGAGGGCTTAGGGCTAAAAAAGTAAGAGGAAGCCCAAGCAAAAGAGTTGGCACAACTTCACCAAGAGTTATGGGAACCCCAAGGAGGTCGCATCAAAACCTATGCTCGATTGCTCGACCAACATCACCACTTGACAACTCAACTTTCCAAGCCTCTCCAAGCTTTTCCAACATTTTTCAAGGTGCGCACAGAAGCTATGGGTGCCGAAAACACCAAGATCTTAATTCGTGCACACACATAGGATATTTGCGCTAAACACACATAAAACATGCATACATAAAGAGACCAGACAATATGCAAGATTGTGTGCAATCTCCCCCCACGTACTCTATTTCAAGAGGTCCATAGAGTGCATGTATTTATAGGATTTTTCATTATGTCCAAAGTAGCGGTTACAATGAGGCAACTTTAAAAAGCAAGGATGAAAGTAAAAAGTTGCTCTATTTTGTGGAGAACCTTTGCTTTTTAAAAGAAATCATGGTCTACATCGATCCTTATCCCAACCACTACTTTTAATAAGTGTTTCTAAAAACAGAACCCTCTAGGTAGGTTTATTTACAAAATATACATAATATAATTCCGATTTTTCATGTCTCGAAATATTCAAAATTTTTGTGACCTTCAAAGCCTTTCACACTATCATGGATGTTCAACTACTATATAAATACACCAAAATACATTAATAAATTAATAAATATAACTCTAATAATTCTTTATACCACACATTCCATAATTGATAACAAACTCCTTATTGAAACTCATGTTGTTGCTACACCCACGCTCAATGTACCATGTGCTTGATCCTTGTGTCTTTAGTCACTCAACTACATCGTAGCTAGCATAATCACCCTTTCATATGAAATAGATGCATATACACCTTGACCTTTGTAGGTGGAATTAGTCTTCTTCCTTTGATAGAAATTTCTTGCATAGTGATCATACTTGCCACAAATGAAGCATCCTTTTGAATTTTGATTGTCTTTATTCTTGTTTGGCCTTCCTCATCTACCTCTGAACTCTCCTCTCCCTTGTGATGAAGATTATTTTCTTCCTTAGTTTTGATTAGAATCACCATTTGATCCTTTACCTTGTGTACCTCCTTTGCTGCCTTGATTTCTTCCTCTTCCTCTACCTTTACATGCATAGGAAGCTTAGGCTTCATTTCCCTTTGTCTTTGAACCTCCAATGTTCATTTCCTTAGATGATCAAGGCCATCGATTTCTCAAAATCATCAAGGGTGTCTATGACATATATAGATGTTGTAAAAGTTTTCAACTTCTCATCATCCCTAAGCCCATTTAAGGTGTATGCTACTAGGGCATCATCGTCTATATGAAAACCTATAGAACCCAATGCACTTTTGACCTCTTTGATTTTCGAAATGTAACCATTTATGTTGTTACTCCGGGTTTTCCTCAAGTTTTTAAGGTAATTTTTCAATTGAATTTTTCTAGTTTTGGTTGAAGTGGAGTAGTCTCTCTCTAGGCTTTCCCATACTGTCAAAGAAGTATCTAAGTCTTTTATATGCCTTATCATCGCATTGCTAATGTGCCAAGATAGTATTAAGATGATGGTCTTATCCCTTTTCATTATGCTCTCTAAAGTTTCTTAGTTGATCAAGAGTTGGATTGTATCCTAATCTAGGTCTAGTATATGTACCACTTATGAGAACCATAGTCCTTTTCCAATGAGATAACTCAAGATCCCAAACTTCCAGTGCTAATAATTATTCTTATCCAACCTCTCCATTTGAGTGATATATTATTACATAGAGTTTTCTAATGTACCCTATTAGATCTCTTTGATGTAGAGGAAATGAGTAATAACAAAAGCTTTAACTTTGTACTTAATAATGTATCCAATACATGAGGTTTATGTCCTCCTTCTTGGCTTGTAGACTCCCCTTTGCTTTAATATGTGCTTTTGAACTTGATCTAGTAGCTCTCCTTCCTTGAAGGTCCTTCAAAGGTCTTCTCTTGGACCTCCTTCAATGCTCTTTTGGCCCTCATTTAATGATTTTCTATTTGCAACCTCCCTACGCAACCTTGAAGCAATAATGGACTCATACGTACTCTCATAGAACCTCTATTTACTAAAACAATAGAATATCTCAAAGTATAATGATTGAACCCAAGAACGTTTTCACACATAGACTAGACTTTGACATCTTGCTAATGCACATGATATCACTTAAAATGGTTACTCGTACTAGGAGAAGTAATCCCTCAAAGATAGACAACTTATGGTCTTCACTAGGCATACACATATAGACACCTGCTCACTCCTAAATATGATTCTCTTAGAATATGTAGAGAAATGACAAGAGCTTTTAGCCAACTACAGAGGATTGGATACGTTTTCTAAAAAACCAAATATTACAAGAGGAGTGAGATATGACTAATGAACATTGCTTAACACTTAGAACAATCTATAACACGCACATAGAAGTCTATGTGTTAGCTATGGCTACACAAACTTTGGTCAAATCACTAAAACAAGCAAGAAGACTGATTTCTCAGATTAGGGGGATACTATGTTGCTTCCCAAGAATCTTTAAGGACACACACATACATAGGATCGTACATTTGAAGTAATGTTTGTGTACATATAGATTTGGAAAGATTCCCTACAAGTTAGGAATCACTTTTTCTAAACTATAGGCTTTCCTAATTACACCTAAGTGTGATCCAAATTATGGCTTTTTTGAGGAGGATTTGAAATTCGACTTCAAAATTGATTCCTTGTGCTTGAAGGCTTCTCCATGTAGCTCCAAACGGCAAACATCATATGGTCAATTAATGACTAAGGTGGAAGATTGAGTTTCAACAAAGGGGGGGGGGGGGGGATCTCCCTCACTTTGGCTAGATAGTAAAGGTGGTGTGATCTAGGAAAGTTGAAAATAAAGCCTAAGGAATGTTCATAATCAAGCTCCAACCATAGGAGTATATGAATCTTATCATTTGGAGCATCCAAAGGAAGGAGCCAAGCATGAGAAGAACTACATTAAATCTGATTTCGAATCCCTCTTATAACTCATAATAAGTCACCTATCACACTTAGCTGTTATGAATACTATTTTGTTTATGGAAAGAGCACCCTACCTTTTAGGGAATCTTTATGAAGTTATATATACATACCAAGTAGTTCAAATGGATGTAACCCCTCATGTTCTATCACTTTAGGAGTTTGAATAAGCTAGCGGCCCCTTGCTTGCCTACATATTTTGTTCATGCTTAGGCTGGCCATAGTTCACTCCCTAGTCTGGCAGTCAAGGAGTTTGATAGATCTCAATGTTTAGTAGTGTTTCATCTGCATAAGTTATCCATTTGTGGTAATGTGGGGAGTTTTAGAGGGCTAATAAAGTCTTCTAAATTTTGCTCAAAGATCTTGTCTTAATTTTGAATGTTTTGAGAAATCAAGCATGGAGTGAACAGTGATGTTTGTGTCTCTGTCTAATGAAGGCAATGCATAGTCTCCCTTGGAGGAAATATTCATTCTCAGAATAGATATAAGTACCTTGAATGAAATGCCTTGCATGAGTGCGGTTTTATAGTCTTTTTGTTATGAGTAAAAAAAATCTCTTGTAATCATTCTACACGAACTAAGAGAGCGATGGAATTGATTGAAGAGAGCTACTTGTGAGTGTACCTTCATGCGTCAAGCTACATAGAAAAGTTGAACATGCTTTCATGAGTGGTGTTAGAGAAATTTTGACACATAAAGACGTTCAAAGAGGGCAAAAAGAAGATATTGAAGGTTTTGAAAGATGTGCAGCTATTGCTTCAAATTCAAAGGCATACATACAACAAAATGGAAGCCTCCTACAATTTAAAAATTAAAAAGCCCTAAAAAATTGGCCACATTTGCCTATCAATTGAGATGGAAAAAGCTCTCTGTTGTGGCCAATCAATTGTGATGGACAGTGTCAATCATGTTGATGGTGTCAATCGTGATGGATGATTCTATCATGATTGATGGTGTTGGTCGCAATTGATGGTGTCAATCGTGATGGAAAAACAAAATTGGGTTCTTTTCATGAATACTTGTCAATCGTGGGCCCATGAGTCATGGTGGATGAGTTTCTCACCAAAATGGAGTGTGAATCATAATATCTCAGTCAATCACAATGGAGAGGGGTGTCCATCATGATAGACACCTGTCAATCGCGATGGACTAACACTCTGTCGTGGGTGTCAATCATGATTGATTCATTTTTTTTTGGATTTTTGTGTAGCTATGAGCAACAATACATTGTGATGGACAAGTTCTTGGCCAATTGCACGTGTCAATCGTGTATTTTTAGTTGATCATGATGGACAAAGGTGTTCGTCCCGATGGATGTCATTTGTCATGATGGATAGAGGTGTCTGTTGGGGTCTGTCAATCGCAATGGATAGGTAGTTTTTCATGATGGATAGTGTCAATTGCGATTGATGGTGTCAATCATGATGGGCAGAAATACGCAAACGTTTTTGGTTTCTTTCTGTACTTGTAATGTGTAGGTATTCTACTCTATGGTGGTGCAGTTAGTTTTACCAAAAGTTTTTTGTTAATTGTGATTGAGAGGGGTCAACATCTTGGGACTTGAGTAGAGATTTTCATACCTGCACAAGTTGTTGGAGATGATGATATAGCCCAAACCTATAAGAAATGCTCAAAAACACACACAAAAACTGAATGGACAATAGCTCTTTTGTGCTCTCTATCACATTTAAAAGGAGGGGAACGAGACGGGGAAGGTGATATGACCAAGAAACTAAAAATTCAGCGAAGATGGAGATGGAGATGGAGGTGAGAGGTGTTGAGGATGATGATGGTGATGAAGTAAGAAAGAGAAAATAAAGAAAATTGAAGAAATTACCTACGACTACAACATCACAACTCTACGTCTTACCACACACACTTTTCCTCAAAGCTCTCTCCTTGGAAATAGTGCCAAATTTGGTGTCCGTCTAGCACAATGGAAAGTACCAACGTGAGAAGATCCACCTCATAAATGTCAATCTATGGAGATGTGAGAACTCGTATGACAACCAAGAGAAAGTGATGGCACAAATGCATGAGTGAGAAGCACACAAGCATGCACACACATACACACACATATGCACACAAGGCAAGAACAAAGAGAGGAACAATGGAGTGCTTTCTATTAATCAAGATGTCTCTTACAAAAGCTCAAATCTCTAACAAGCTAACCTCAAAAATGAGCTCTCTAGCTCCTTTTATAGTTTTTGACTAGGTTTTGGCCTAGTGTTCGGCCTAGTTAAAAATTAGGTTCGAAGGCCTATTTGAAGGCTCAAATGGAGTCTAAAATATATGAAAATTGGTATGAACTTAGATTTAATGCTCCTCAAACTCAAGGAATCCTTGACTTGAACAAAATGGGGTCTAATCTACCAAAAATGGTATTTACAATTTTCATGTAGTGATGAAAATCACTGCTTTGCCTACTTAGTCCTACTTGGTTGTCCCTCTACTCTGGCTCTTTGTGTCGGCTCCCTTGTGTTGTAATTCCTTGACTTCCTTGACTACTGCTAACATGTCCCCACTAAAGCATTGCAGTCTATCACTCCATATGAGGCTTGGCATAGTTGCAAGCAATCTATTTCTCACCCACGTGTTTTTTTGTCTAGCATATGCATTAGTTCCTGAACAAAAATGCAAGAAATTGGATGATAAAGTAGTGAAATGTACTTTTGTTGGGTAGAAGTTTGCAAGCAAAGGCTATCGTTTGTATCATCCATAGAATAAACACATTTTGGTGAGTCGTGATGTTTTTTTTTATGGAAGATGCTCTTTAGCCATTACTTTCATGTACTAAGGAGACATTACTTATTTCCAAAGACATGTATGAGACTTTTTTGCCTCTTTTTATACGTGGATAGTTTAGTGCTGGTCCAAATGAGGCCATTTTGTAGCCTTTATAAAATTCACATGATGATGCAGATCGTTCCATTTGTAGTGAAGATTTACATGATGCACTTGTTGATGAGAGAACTGATATAGAGGAGGCAAACGCTATGCCTAAATTGCTAGTGTAGACTTTGCAACATAGCAAATTAGATGCACTTCTTTCATATCGTACTCGTTCAGGCTCTCATAGTGCTTCTTTTTGGATTTGATTGCTATGCTATGGCTCCCTCTACCTTTTGTGATGAGAATGAGTCACTCTCATTTGATGAAGCACAAAATTCAAAAAATTGGATGGCTGATATGCAATTATAATATGATGCTACTATGAGAAATGGTACTTGATGTTTATGCGACTTGCTCGTTGGCAAGAAGGCCATTGGCACTAAGTGGGTATACAAGTTGAAGTGTAAGCCTAATGGAACAAATGACAAGTATAAGGCTAGGCTTGTTGCAAAGGCTTATGCTCAAGAAAGAGGCATTGATTTTGATGCGATCTTTGCTCCTATCTGTGGAATGACTACTACTCATAGCATATGTGCACTTGCACATCATCATGATTGGAATGTACATCAATCAAAGCGTTTCTGAATGGGACTTGCATGAAAAAGTGTACATTTTGTAGCCCCATGATTTTCTGTAGAAAGGGCATGAAAATAGAGTGTGCAGGCTGAAAAAAGCATTATTTGGTTTGAAGCAAGCACCAGGTGCTTGGTGTGAAAAGACACATGCCTACTTGATTGCACATGGTTTTGAGAATTGTTCAACTGAGAGAACCTTATATGTTAAGTGTGTAAATGATGTGCTTCTCATCATTCTTTTTTATGTTGATGGCATGTTGCTCACCGGTCCTCATGGGAAGCACATTGGTGATTTTAAGGTTGATTTGCATGCCTCATTTGAGACATCAGATTTGGGGGATGTGCACCATTATTTGGGCATTCAGTTTATGCAAGTTGATGGTGGAATACCATTGTGTCAAACAAAATACAATGACACATTATTGTAGCATTTTGGCCTTGAAGACTTCAAACCTATTGCCACTCCTATGGAGACATGTTTACGATTATGTTTTCATGATGCTGGAGATGCGTTTGATGTTGTTCTCTATGAGAGGCTATTGGATGCGTGATTTACTTATGCATTACTCCTCCAAATATTTAGTTTCTATCCCATAGATAAGCACACTTATGCCTTGCCTAGCTGTCAAGCATTGACAGGTAGTGAAGCGCATCTTTCACTACTTGAGTGGTACTCAGACACTTGGATTGTTTTATCCCAAGGGAGGATCACTACCACAAGATTTATAAGCTTTTTTGACTTTGACTAGGCTAGTTGCTATGACACTCATGTGTCCACCAGTGGCTTTTGCTTCAATCTTGGTAGCTCATGCATAGCTTGGTTGAGCAAGAAGCAACCTACTCTCGCCACTTCTAGTTGTGAGGTAGAGTATATAAAAGCTTACACACTGAATGTTGAGTGTGTGTAGCTCAAATGCCTTATGGATGATTTGCATGTTGGTCAGTCTTTTTCCACCACCATCTTTATTGATAGCCAAAGGGCATTGGCAGTTGTGAGGAACCCTCTTTTCCATGCTTGCACTAATCATATTGAGGTGCACTATCATTATGTTAGGGAGAGGTTCTCTAGTAGAGAGATTAATTTGGCATATGTGCCCACACAAGAGAACATTGCAGACCTTTCACAAGGGCTCTACTTAGGGAGACATTTGAAGCTTTCTACAAAAGCTTTTGGCTTACTTGAGTGGTACTCGGCTATTTGGATTTTTTTATCCCAAGGGAGGATCACTACCACAAGATTTACATGCTTTTCTAACTTTGACTAGGCTAGTTGCTATGACACTTATATGTCCACGAGTGGCTTTTTCTTCATGCTTGGTAGCTCATGCATAGCTTAGTTGAGCAAGAAGGAACCTACTCTGGCCACTTCTAGTTGTGAGGCAGAGTATATAAAATCTTACACATTGAATGTTGAGTATGTGTAGCTCAAATGCCTTATGGATGACTTGGGTGTTGGTGAGTCTTTTGCCACCACCATCTTCATTGATAGCCAAAGGGCATTGACAGTTGTGAGCAACCCTGTGTTCCATGCTTGCACTAATCATATTGAGGTGCACTATCATTATGTTAGGGATAGGTTCTATAGTAGAGAGATTAATTTGGCATATGTGCCCACAAAAGAGAACATTGTAGACCTTTTCACAAGGGCTCTACTTAGGGAGACGTTTGAAGCTTTCTACAAAGCTTTGAGCAGACTTCCTTTTTTAGATTGATTCCACATAGCTTGACAGTTCCTTATACATGACTGCCAGCACCTTATTCATTGCATCACTCCAAAGGGGGATTTGTCAATATATTTAGGTAGTGATGTGTGTGAACACACTAGGGCCACTCGGGCACTTTTTTCCCTCTTTAGGAGGGTTTTTTTCTCTTGGCTTGTATATATGCATATAGCCCTATTGGTCTCTTA
Source organism: Ceratopteris richardii (assembly GCA_020310875.1). Classification (NCBI taxonomy): domain Eukaryota; kingdom Viridiplantae; phylum Streptophyta; class Polypodiopsida; order Polypodiales; family Pteridaceae; genus Ceratopteris; species Ceratopteris richardii. The sequence goes on from CM035417.1 coordinate 5,628,735, forward strand.
CCTTTGTACATTCTCTTGGTAATACATTTAGTATTGTGTTCTACCCCAAGCCTTTCTTCTTCCTTGTCTTGTTTGTGTGCTTTTGTGGACCTCAAACTTCATCATTTGGATGGTCTCGAAGCCATTGAGTAATCATGATCGCTCTTGAGGGGTTCGGTAGCTCTCAAAGGTTGAAAGAAACAACAATCATTATGAAGTGAGACATCTTTGTTGGTGAGGGATGTGTCCCTCTTTTTTGTTTTTATCTTTGTCTATTCTTCTTGAAGTTGATCATTCGTGGCACACAACTTCACTTTTGAAAATATCAGTGTATATCCACTTGTGTTTTTTTTATCTTCTTTGGATCTAGCCCAATGAGCATCTATATATGCTCTTCATCATTGCCATAACACATTCTGCAATATACATATTCGTTCTTTTTTCCACACCATTTTTTCTTTGGCGTGTACCTACATGTGATTTTCGATTTGATGCCATTATTCTCCAAAAACATCAAAGAATACATGGGAGATGTAATCTTCCCCTCTATCTCAACGGATGCACTTGATGTACATGTCATATTCTCTTTCAACCATAGCTTTGAACTTCTTGAAATAATAAGAGACATTTGATTTATGTCTCATACAATAGAGCCAAGTCATCCTTGTACAATCATCAATGAAGGATACAAAATTTGTACTAACTCCAATTGAGTTTTCCATTGTTGTCCCCAAACATTTGTTGAATGCTAGCTCACATAATTTTTGTTTCTTGAATTGTAATCTTGTCTCTTTTCCCAATTGACAAGCTTCACACAAATTCTTAAGATTCAGATTATAGAGATTAAGTAATCTTAATACTAACCTCTTCTTCTCCATGTCCTTCAATCTCTGAGTGTTAATGTTTCCATACCATCAAGTGGATGGTAACTCACATAATTTTTTCTACTTGAATTGTAATCTTGTCTCTTTTTCCAAATGAAAAGCTTCACACAAATTCTTAAGATTCAGTTTATAGAGATTAGGTAATCTTAATCGTAACCTCTTCTTCTCCATCTCCTTCAATCTCTGATTGTTTATGTCTCCATACCTTTTGTTCCATAGATCCAACTCTACCACCTTCTTGTTTCCAAATGAAAACTAAATTGTGATTGAAGTTGGGCTTGTTAGCCATTGAACGCCTTTGGAATATACCCTTGAAATGACTTGTCAAAGAGTCAGAGACACCGACAATGTAACTTTTTAATAACTAATACAATTCTGTCTTCTGTGTGGAGAGATTAAAGATGAAGTGAGAGAAATGCACACGCTATGTGAGGATGTCTCTATTTTGCCACATTACGATAGTTCGCTTTCATATATCATTGAGTATTGAAGTCTATGAAGTTGCTCTTTATAGTCTTATGAATTTTCTTAGTGTGATTCGATGAAGCTAGCATAGTAGATTGCTCTTACTCTGTTCATAATTCAATACATTAATTCGGTCAAGTAGTTTTGGAGAAAGATAGGGATCCATTTAATATTGGATTCTACCACCCTGAGAACCCTATCAACCTTTCATTGTTCCTTAACCGGACTAGATAAACAAGTGGTTAACACTGGCTCTCTCGCTCGGGAGTGGTTGTTGCCAACTACACGCCAATAACATGCTTCAATGAGAGTTATCTAAAGTATCGAAGTGATAAACACCCTATTCGAGTAAACAATACATTAGGGACCCCACAATGCAAAGATAGTGAAGGAGCAAATTCTGAAGGAAAGAGTGCAACAAGTGAAAGTGTGCCATAGTATTTCCTCATTTTTGGTATGCAAGAAACAGTGGAGAAATCTTCAATCATGTCTATTAAAATTCCATTGCTCAATAAAAACCCATAGTTTGGTGAAAGTCCAATGTTCGGAAGGAGTCTGGTGGTCGACAATGTTTTAGACACTAACAAAGACATGGTGTCAAATGAAAAGATGCAACCTACGTAGTTTGTATAGACCGAATTGCCATGAGAAGTTCTGGTAGATATCTCAAAAATTGTAGAAGAGCCAATCTTGAAGCTGGTGATTACGAGAGAAGCTTGGAGAAGGCCAATCAAATGATGTCTTGCATAATCCCTATTATTTTGGAGCAATAGGAAATTGCCCTAGACAAAAGACGTAGAACTTATTCAATACTTAATCTGCAACTCCCGCAAGAATTACTTGTCCAATGAGATAGTAGATGCCTGTGAGTACTTTAGTCTAAAGGCAATGGAAGATTTGGGTGGTCAACGAAATAGGCCAAAGGGCCCCAGAGAAGTCAATTTCTTTCATGCGTCACTTATGAAAAGTTTGGACAATTTCCAAGAGATGATCCTCATGCACATGTCAAAACATTTGAAATTAACTACAGTGTATCGGAAAATCTCCATGATGCTAAGTACAAGGCCATCGTCTTCCAATCCCCCCTCATTAATGAAGCTGCTATGGTGATGCTATGGTGATGTCAGGAATGCGTTTCTACATTGATTTTGGTTAAAGAAGAATGCTACAAAATTCTTTATTTTTTACAGAATAACATATAGAAAATGAATCAAGGAGTGTAGGAATATGCTACCATTTTTCGCACCCATCTCAAATAGCTCCCATAAGCAAATGCTAATTTTCCGAATGGTATTATAACACATTTTTTCATAGATGGACTAAACCCACAATTGTGATAAGTAATGATCATCTAGTGTATTGGTGGAATAACATTGGATGCAGTAATCAAAATGGCTCTGTGACTGGAGCATAAAGTGGGTGGATTTGTTGAAGACCTGTAATAGGTAAAGTTTTGTAAAAGCAAAACTGAAGATATGTTAAAATAGGTTTCTTGTGTAAAGGGTGAAAATCCTAAGCATGCAGCCACAAATTGTGCCTTAAATCAGGTCTATTGTTCCATTTGAAGAAAAGGGAGGTATTCTATTGATATGTGTCCCTATAATGCTAAGGCACAAAACTAACTGCGAGTGAATGCCATCATAGAGGAATCTCGGGAACCTACAACGAACTATGTTCCTCCTCAAATGCAAAATACTACTTATTCTTCATACATCAATTTCCAAGCACAATCAAAAATTACAATTCCCAATGTTGGCATCAAGGAGCTATAAATACAACTAATCGTGCATTCTAGCCAAGATATCATTTGTATGGTGAACTGGGTCACATCCATAGGCATTACAAAGATGCTCAAGATTATGACAAAAGAAAGAAGGATCGCCAAAATCCAATCACAAATATGGTAGTGATTACACCGACTGAGATGCAAAAAACTACTATCTAGACCAAATCTTGTAAGACCCTGCAACAAACTGCTGAGATCTTTGAAGATCATGTGGTCCCCTTAATCATAGTATGGTATAAGAATCATAAAATTACACAAGTACTTATTGATGTTGGTTCCCGTGCTAATATTTCCACTACATCTCTATGCAAGAAATTGGGATGTAACAAGATTGAACATGTTAAATTCTTTGTTAGGATGGTATTGGAGTCCAGAGTCCATCTGGTGGGCTTAGTAAAAAATATTGTGATTACATTGTAGGGTGCAATTTTCCATATGATGTTTTTGTCTTGGACTAACCTGAGTTGATTTTAGACTATAACTTACTGTTTGGTTGTCCATGGTTAAAGCAGGACAAAGTCCGACGACCGATCATCCCATGAATTAATTTTTAAATTTAACCAGAAAAAATATGTTGTAACCCTTGATGAGATTAAACCATGCAAATTGCATTCCAGGCCCTACGTTGCCCAACTAGTCCATATGTTGGATGGTCTTTTTTATGATGAGGAAACTTCATTCCTCTCTACTAATTAGGATTTACTTTCCTTAGGCATAATTGATCTACAACATGTGCTGTCAATGGTCCCCGACTTCTTGTAATGTTCAACCTACTGAGGAAGAGACTGAAATGTTATGGGGCAACTTAATGAACCTTGTAGACCTACCGAAACACATACATCAAGAGATGGAGGATACTTTTAACCAAAAAACTTATGTTCCTGAAGATGAAATCATCACTTGCAACTTAGGAGATGATGTAAACATGCGACCTCTTAAGATTATAGCAAGGTTGGAAGAATCTTTCAAAAGGGATCTTCTCGCATTATTAACTCATTTCATTGATGTATTACGTGAAACTACAAACATATGAAATTCCTAGATCCGAGGATCTATCGACACCGAGTGGTCTCAAAAGGAGATGTTTATCCAACTAAATAATAGTTATCACGAGAACCTGCAATATGCTAAGCAAGTTAAAAAGGAATTAGATCGTTTGCTTCGGGTTGGGCTCATAGTTCGAGTTGAGCATGCTGAGTGGATATCATTCCAAAAACAAATAAGCAAATATGCATCTATGTAGACTACCAATAATTGAACACTACCACTATTCCTGATCCCTTCCTCATATGGTGGATGCAAATATCCTGAAGACAACTTTTATTGCCGATTGGGGAGTATATGCATTCATGGTCATGTGGTTCGACATCTAGAATGCCCCTAGAATATTCCAGTGCTACATGCAGGAGATTTCTTTTTCTTACCTTATAAGTTTTATGTGAGTCTACTTGGATTATTTGTCTCTCTTTCTCTCTCTGTCTCTCTGTGTCTCTAGTGCTACAAATGCACACTTGCTGCATCTTTGATTATGTTTCCTTAAGTGTAGGAATTGTTGACTATGCTAAAATCCCAATAAATCAATCTTTGCTATATCTTGTGGTACACATTTTGGCCATATTATCTTGCGATGCAGTATTTAGGTTGATCTTGATAAAGTACGAATTATCTTATAGGCCCCACCACCCAAATCACCAAAAGATCTTTTATGGTTCCTTGGCCAAATCATGTGGCATGGCGCTCATTTATGGTGGTTGGCTCAATTAACCATTCCCTTACTCTATTAAGTACAATGGCTCCTCGTGACTTCTAGTGGAATACCAAATGTCAGGGAAGTTTTGTCTGACTTAAACAATTGCTTACACAATCTTGAATCCTACAAGCTCCCAATTGGGACTTTCCTTTCCATGTTTTTGTGGATGCATTTGACATTGCTATAGCGAGTGTCCTCATGAATCTTCAGGATAAGTGGTATCATCTGTTATATTATGCTAGTCAACGATAAGATCCTACTGAATGAAATTACTCTTTAATGAGATTGAATGTCTGGGTCTCATTTATTCTATGAAACCTTTCTAACACTACCTGTTGGGTCATAAATTTACCTTCCATGTGGACCACTCTACATTACGATATTTGGTTCTCCAACAAAATGTGGGTGGCAGACTTGCAACATAGATCCTTCTTCTACAAAAATTTGACTACAATGTGGTGCATTGCCTCGGATCTTCCCATGTGATTGTTGAATTTTTTTACTCGGTTAGATTCAAACGAGGCTTTACTGAGTGTGGATGATTCCTATTTGGCTATCTACATGATTGAACCTAGCTCTTTGGTGGTTCACTAGAATCTTTCTGATTCTTACTATGATACCGTTATGCCTTTTTTGATGAAAAGTTGTCCATCAGAATCCATGTCTGCAATAGCATGACAAAAATTGGCTTTGTACAGTAGAGGGTTTTTTTATTATGGTCAGACAACTATACCATACTGACCCCTCGAGAGCTCGGCTCCGCTATGTCCCAATGCATGCAGTACCATCCAATTTGGCCTTGGCTCACTCTACACCATCAATTGGTCATTTTTTGGTGGAATTAACACACAAGAAGATCTTGCAAAGTGGTCTATGGTGACCAACCATGCAACAAAATGTGCTCGAGTATGTCTGGAAATGTCATCCCTACCAAGAAACTGGTCAACCATTGCCATGAAATCATCCCTTTATAGCCTGTTGTCCCTCTTGAACCATTTCAAAAATGGGGCTTGGATTTCATTAACCCAATTGCCCCCCCCCCTCGAGTTCTCTTATTGCTAATCATTATATTCTCACTTGCACTGACTATGCTACATACTGGGTTGAGTGCTGGGTAGTTCATTTTGCCACTACTATGGCAATTCCCAGATGCTTTACTTGAGATCTTTTTTCACACTTTGGTCTTTGCCTAGAAATAGTGTAGGAAAAAAACACTCATTTGGCAAATGAATCAATTGAAGCTTTGACAACCTCCTTTAATATTACACATAAATTGACTACTCCATATTATCGTCGTGCTAATGGTCTTATGGAAAGCACTAACAAAAACTACTGACTTTGCTAAAAAAATTAATTACTCCAAATTGAGTGTTTGATAGCTCATTTGAAAGCTATAAAAATCTAGTTTGAGTGACCAAAGTTTCAAGTTCATTGAATGTTTCAATTGATACTAGTTTGCATTTGAAATTTCAGCTATTGGTAAAAGTCTTGATCCTGAGAAGGTCTTCTACACTTTCCTCTATGAATAGGAGAAGAATTCTCCAAAAATATTGAGGATCTATGGGCCCAAGATGAGTAGAGATTTGAAAGTTTCCTTCTCATGCAAGATCTACAGCTACAACAAGCCTGGATGCACGACCGTTTCTTAAGGACTCGAATTCTTGAAGCCAATCAACTCGTACTATTCTACAGCTCCAAGTTTGATCATGTTGTAGAAAAAGGCAAAGTTCAGTGGTTTAGTCTGTACCAGATTTCAATGCAAATTTGTTCGATAACTTTGAAGTTAGAGACCCTTGCGAGAACATAGGTTAAAAATGTGATCAATGGGTCAAAGCTTTGTCCTTTTTGGTCACCTTCCATGTACTCAATCATTGGTTCACCATTGATGTCTGCATGGTTTACATGATTGTTATGGTCTATCTTCCTTGACCTCTTTATGATCATCTCGTTCTTCAATCATGCTAACTTGCCACCAAGTCTGTTTCCCTCTGTTTCACAATCATCCACCATTGTTTTCTGAGGTTTTGCTTGCGATTATCATGAATTGTGTCCTAACTCTGTATGCAAACTTGCTATTATGGAAATACTCATACCCTTTGAGACTATCTTAGTAGTAGTCTCTGATGAGACTAATGCCTTTCTAACCCCACACCATCTCAATTATTTTTTTCTCTTGCAATGGGAAGTTTCTACAACATATCCTATTACAAAAAGCCTTATCCATGCCATCACACTTGAACGTGTATCCATCGCATATTGGAGTGTATCCCTGAGTGGACAAGAGCTCCATATGACACGGACCGAAGTGGGTCAGCAGTTTTTCCTACCCATTGACAATTCTCCATCGAGCCCTTCCATTTCTCGAGCACCCATGGAACAATTGTTCCCTTGGCATAGATCAAATGAGCATGCAATTAGTTGTCACCCTGAGCTGGAACACTCTATTCTTCATTTCCTTGTCATTGCCCTGAGCCTATAGCACTACCTCTATGGCATATCCTGTCAATTCTATTCTGACATCATCACTACCACTCAACGATTGATCAATTGATCAGTCATTCTTTTTAATCCCATTCACAAGGAATGCCAAAATGTAGTTAGATAGTTAGACAGTGGTAATCATCCAAAAACCCATCTATCATATCTTCTATTTGTCTTTATATACCGGTGAGTTCCCAATCCCCATCCACATCATCCTCATTCACTATCGTTTTGCAGCGATCATCTCCTCCTTAAAAGAAGAGGAAGACATAAGTTTCAACTTCATCCTTTGCGATCTCACTGTACTCGAGTAATTCTCCCCTCTTCCTCCTCTAGCATCGGGCAGGACAATCAAAAGCACATGGATAACCCCCCTCCACCACCACCCTCTCCTCCGATGGACAAATATGCTTCTTCCTCCTCTTTGGTCCCCCCTCCTCCTTCTCCTCCTCCTTCTCGATTGAAGGATATAACTATGGAGGATGCCGCACCCCTACCCCATCACCCTTGCCAATTGAGGAAACTTCTTCATCCCCTCTGCCTTCTCCAAAATAGGTTGATAGAGTTGCCACACCTCCCCCTGATCGTCACCACCTAGCCCATCTGGTCGTCACCTTGTTACTCACCTTTTAGTGTCGGATGGTCTTCCCATTCCCCACCTACCTCTCCCTAGAATTTCGCACCCGTGATCATAGACGATGACCAAGAAATATAAAAAATCCTCCCTATTCCCATAGCACATGAATAGTACTCGCAACTCAAGGTGAATGATCAATGCAGCATGCACAAGTTTGGTAGGCTTAATAGCTACCTCCTCCATATGCAAGGCCTTATGGATAGAGACATGGAGGTGAAAATAAGGGTCTGGTGGTGCGATATGGTTTCCCCATAGAATAGTAATGGGGGGAGTGCAAAGGAGGGGCTTGGCCCCTTCTGTGAGGTCTAGAGGGATATTGTTGAAATATTTTCAGGTTGTATACTTTTCTAGCTATTATGTATCACCTAACTACGTTTATCTATACCTACTCCCCTTGTAAAAGCTATATAAGCATGGCCTATGTTGACCTTTACAAAGCATTGCACACTAGTAAAGCCTTCATCTAGGTTCTATCTAGATCATCATTTAAGCTCCACATTGGGAGCAGAAGGATGGACAACACCATCGTTGTAACTACATTATTCTTGGAGATATGGGAATTTGAGTTCTCTATCTCTTAGTAAGCATGTATCTTTGTCTGCATTTCTCTCTCAAGTCCATCTATTGTCTATTCTATTGTGCTATTATTTTCTTAAATGGTAATAGAGCTCAAAAGGATCTAAGTGGTGTAGAAGCAAAAATGAAGAGGTCGTAGAGGTTCAACGACAAAAGAGAGAAGATGTCAAGCACTACATCACCATCTACAAATAGGAATCAAGGTGGTTCCTGAAGAGGAACAGGTGGAGCATAGACAAGAGCAGCAGTGATGTCAATCATCCCTACATTTTGGCTACCACTACCAACCTTCATAGAAGGCAAACTTGATGGTACAAAGAACACCTTGTGGATGTTTCAGATTACTTCTATCCTCAGTTCATATGAGCTTTTGGAGACTATCCTTGAGAGTGATCATGAGCCCGAAGAAACACTTGATCTGAGTAAGTCTTGTTGCATGATTCGTCCTGATGTTGATCTTATACATTCTCAAAAACTTAGAAACATAGAAACATTTCGTGCTCTAGTTACAAGCATTACTGATACTGTTCTGACTCTGATTCAACATCCTACAAAGGTGTGTGAAGCATGGAACACATTGAGAAATTAATATCAAAATCCTAATTAGAAATGTATTCAAAATTTGGAGAATCATCTAGCAATAGAAAGGGTCGTTGATGGGGTGAATACATCAGTGTTTATCACTCTCATAAAGAATCTACGAGATCAAATTGTGAGAGCAGGTGCACAAAATTAAAGTGAGAAGGTAGTTTGCTAGTTTCTTCAAATTTGTTCACCAAAGTTTGAGGGTTTGATAATTGCTCTTAATACTCAAATAAAAACTCAACCACTAATGTGTGAAGAATGTAGTGCCTTAATCATGAAGGAGAAGCTACGGCTCAAGTGAAGGAGTGGTGGCACCAAAGAAGATAAATGCCAAACGAAGCAAAGAAGATTCTTAAAAAGATGGCAAAAAAAAGAAGAATGAAAAAAAAGTTCAAGGGAGAATATTTCCACTACAAGAAGAAAGGACATAGAGTCCAAAACTTTTGCATCAAGAAGGAAGAAGAGAGGAATGGTTGTTCAAAAGGTGGAAAGGTTAAAGAGTCTGCCAACAGTGCAAAAAAAAAGCTTGAGTTATTTGGTACAATATAGGAGGTATGCTCCTTGGCTAAAGATTTAGGAACAAATGGCTCATGGGTGTTGGATAATGGTGCCTCTCATCACATGAAGAGCAAAAAAGACCTTTACAGTTCCGTACATCCTCTAAAGGAAGCAATCACATTAAAGGTAGGCAACAATGCAAGTTGTCCTACAGAGGGAAAAGGTACAATTGCGAAAATAAAGGAAGCATGTGAAGCTTCTATGATGGGCGAGCATAGAGGAAGGCATTTCGACAAGAAATCAAGAACAAAGAAAGCTATCCTCTAGATTTGGTGCGTGCTGGCTTGTGTGGAAAAATGCCTATTTAGGCCTTCGGATCGTCCTACTTCATGTTACTTGTCCACTATAGCAAGGATATGTGGGTGTACTTCCTTCACAATAAGGATCAAGATTTTGGTAAGTTTAAAGAATGGCTTCCACCATTTGAAACTCAAATAAGGAAGAAGATGAAGAAATTCAGGACACAAAGCACTGCATCATAACGGCAATGCGAGCTTGTATGCAAGCCTTTATTTCATGTCACTTTGTCAAGGAGGGAACTTCGCAAATGAAGATAATGTTCATAATATGCTACTAGAGGTATTTGATATTATTACGTTAGGAGAACATTAAAGTAGAAGCTGTAAAATAAAGTAACGGCTTTTCTCTCAAAACATCAAAAGGAAAAGAAACATTAATGTAAAAGTTATGTTATTGCAGATGGTGTCCTTTGCACGTAGCACGTTCAGGTGACTTTTAAGTCTGCTTTTTGCGGGGACTCTAAATATATCTGCAATGTCTAGGTGGTTGGGTCTCTCACCTCGTGGTTGGGTCTCTCACCTCTTGACACGGGGGTGAGGGTTCAACCCAGCATCATGTAAGGGACATGTTTAACATGGAAAGTTGTATCTTGTGGCTGATGTGCCATCGTTTGTCCTATAGTAGTTGTGATTTCAGTTCAACTCAGCTATGTAAACCCCTATTATTGTGGGAAGGGAGATCCCATGGGTCCTATGCCCTTCCTTGTACAGTTGCAATTTCAAAGTTAAAGCATGGAGGAGTTGGCCTCGGCCGAACCTCATTTAAAAAATATATAGGCCCGTTTCACAATGTGCAGTGGCACACTTTGCTCGCACGCATAGCCAAATGATTTGATGCCATGTGGAATGTTTCCTTCAAGTTCATTCAGACTGCGCGGTGGCATCCTGCTGCACACTGCTGACTAGATGGAACAGCATGAAGTATTTTGTTCCGACCCCCAGCTCCGCCCCAAGTCGGGTTCTACAATTGCCCGCTATTTTTTGTAATAAAATATTAGTTTTGCTTTTTGTTGTGAGGATTTAAACGTTTCGACGTCAGAATTTTATCAACATAATCTGATTGTGTTCCGCCACTTTGTGTGAATACGTACACGGGCATTTTTACTTGTTGCCTTTCCGGGTGGAACTACTCAATTTTGTTTATGAGTTCCGGAGTCTCAGTCTGAAACCACCCATATATATGTGCCATGGGTTTCAAACGGCACATTGGTGATTCGATAAACACTGGAACGACGTTCTCCAAAGCGGAGAACTCTTTTCTCATTTTTCTCAACACAGAAACGAGAATTCATCGAGATCAAAAACAGAAAGGTCCACACTAGATGCATGAAACGGAACAGAGGCCTCTCGATGCTACAGTGATAAGGAGCAACGTGTTTGTTTTTGTTTTGGTTACTTCTAGGATGTCCATGTCCATGACTAGACGCTATCGAGGACACAGTGATAAGCAGCAATCTCTCGATCTACGAGGCTGCATGTGTTTAGTTTGGTCTCCATGTACCAGGCGGCTGCATGTGTCTCACTATTTCGTTTTGTGGGTCTCGTGGTCTTTACACGAGGACAGATATTATCAATGTCTGGAGACTGTTTCTGTTTCGGATTGCTACTGTGGTTTAGGAGGTGGCTGGAGGATGGATCTTGTGTGGCTGTGGTCTTCGAAGGAGGGTCGATCTTCCTGCATATGCAACCTATTTAAGGGCGAGTGCTATGGTATGGTCATCTAACACTGCCTAGTTGAAGAGCAAACGCCAAAGCTATTTCCTTACCTCACGACCTACTTTTACGAATGGCGCTTCAGAGGGCGGAAATCCTTTCTGTAATTTGTCTGGTGCTTGCAGCGGCTGGTTTGCAAGTCCATGCGGTAAGACTTCTCCATTGCCTCTCATAATTCCGTGTCTCTCTCTGATGGAGAGTGAAGAGAAGATTTCCCCAACCCTTTCTCTCGCAGTGCAATTACGCTGCGTCCTGTGACAGTGAGTCCCTGAGCGGCACAACTCTACAGGCCAGCTGCGCCGCCAACAACGGAAGTTCTGTCATATCATCAATTAACCTTAACGCCAGGATCGGCAACAACAACGGTCAGCTCGCCTCATGCTCCAATATTGGGCTTAACGGCGCCAGTATTCTTAATGCGAACTGCAAGAACGTCAACGGAGCTCTAATTCAGACGAGCCTCGACCTCAACAACTGCATAAGCAACAATAACGGAAATCTACAGTTTTGCGTCTAGAAGCATCATGGATTCAGTCCGTCAAATATTTGTCCTACGCATCCCATGACTATGTAGCGTCATGCTTCTTCAATATTTGTCCTACGCATCCCATCACTATGTCTGAGAAACTGAATTTCACCGTTACACTCAAAACACTTGATTAAACAGCAATCTGCGGAGGCAGCATAACACTGGTTCGCATTGTCCCGGTTCGCTGTTCTGGTGGTTGAGTCTCTTGCCTCTTGAGGCGGGGGCGAGGGTTCAACCCCTGGCAGCAACATGTAGGGACATATAAATCTCAGAAACTGTTGTATGTGGCTGTTGGCCATCCTTTGACCATCCTTGTGGTAGTTGTGACCGCTGTTCAACCCAGTTTGTAAACCCCTGTTCTTGTGGGATAAGGGGGATCCCATGGGTACTATGCCCTTCCTTGTACAGTTGCAATTTCAAAGTTAAAGTTCGGGGGAGTAGGCCTCGGCCGAACCTCCATTTAAAAAAAAACACTGGTTTGCATTGAGTTTTTTTCTTACCACTATTCAGTACTGATTTCTTACTTTCCTTTTCCTTTTGTACAGAGTTCTCATCGTTCAGTATTTCTCTCATCATTGCGTTGCTTAGCATGTCATACACCGCTACCACGCAAAACAGCCTTCTTTTTCGTCTAACCTCACTTATGTTCCAAACCCGGGCTACCTTAACTGAATCCTCCCCTACTAATTCAGTGAGTTTTTTTTATAGAAAATTTCGATATGCATTGACTTCTTTACATTATTCGGACAGAAGATTCAACGATAGTACTGTTGTTCTATGCTAAGAAAAGGTCATTTCATGAGCAAATATTGTATATGTTACATGACTAAAATTAATATGATAGTCTCTTTCTATATAATCTAGTTAATGATGTTTATAGAACTATTTTCATTAATGTTATATTTCTTATATCATTGAGTAAAGCCATTTTTTAGGATGAAATTTTATTCTCTAGAGAGTGGAATATGGGTATTCAATGAAATATTGAGATTGTGAGTAGTATGTGAGATATGTATAAAAAGTATTGGTTCCAAGACATGTAGCATACAAACATATTTGTATGATATTGTATGATTGTTTTTGAAATACAAAACCATCCTTTCTCGTGTCTTTACGCACCAATATCATATAAATAACTCCTATAATGTATAATTATATAATGGGCAAGCTATATTGTAGTAAATTTCTTATTTTAAAACTGATTTTTTTAATTTATAAGTCTTGTCTTAGACGATTATATGACTTTAAATTAAGATTACAAAATTCATTTCAAAATGAGAAAAAGAAACTCTATGGAGATATTTTGTACTTCTCATATGTAAGTTCTACATAAAAGTAAGTTTCTTCTAACCATATTCAATCATTTCTATATTTTGAGTTATCAAAAACAGTAAGTTTCTTCTAACCATATTCAATCATTTCTATATTTTGAGTTATCAAAAAAGAGTAGTTTTTAGAAAAACATATTTTTCTAGGTAAAATTCTTTATGAACCTTCAAAGTTTTTCCAAAATTTTATTTGATTATTACATGTGATTTATTTTTATTTGTTAGAAAACAAGACATTATAATGTCCTGTTTTGTTACAACACTAGTGTTGAACTTTTGTTCGACATTCACATCTAAATATTTTGGTGCCTATGCAAGCGCAAACTTTTGCAAGATTAAAGAATATTTTGCACCCTATCTCTAGGAGATACACTATTGTGATAAGAGAAGAAGAGGCCTTCAGTATCTTTATCTCCTTCACATATTGTTATGGGCAATCGATTTAGTCCATTCACGTACTGTAGAGGATTTTTTATATTATTATAATAAGTGTTTTTTTGAGAGCGGGGTTTTTTTTAAGGGGAAAGAACGTTCTTTCTTATCCATGCCCCTTTCTCTCTCATAACATACCCTTTTTATTTCATGCATGGTGACTCCTAAAAAACGAATCAGGAAATTACATATGTTGTCGTGTTCTATATCATAGCCACATCACCATGTAACTTTCTTTCCTAGATCTCACTTCGCATCAAGGTGTTAAAAAGTAGATGTCATAAGGTTGATGGGCTTTTCTTATGTTAATATTGTAAAGAGAGAACAAGAAGAAGAAGAAGAGAGATAATGAGTATTTGAAGCAACCGTCTCTTCATAGTCATCAGCTCCTTAAGTTCTTTAGTTTTCGTTTCTTTTTTTCCACAAGCTATCCCTATGTCTTTCTATGGATCCATCTACATTTTATCTAACTTTAGAGACTCATGTACAACCAGCCACTTTGATTATTACAAGCTCAACTACACTAGCTGATCCTCTCTCATCTCCAATTAACATAATCTTTTGTATTATTTTTTCTTCTACACAAGCAAAGTCAGGAAAGTAAGGCTTCAATTTTCTCTACCCCTTCTAGGATTTGGATCTCTCTCTTTCAACATTCTCCTTCAAGCTTTAACGTTTGATATTCATCCTAGCTCCTTAGTCTAGATGCATATTTTGGACTTACGTTAGTTTATGAAGAACTCACATTAATTATGCATAGTTATTGAGCCCATCAAAGTCATATTGTTAAAAGTCAATTTCATCAAAGTCAACATGGTCAAAGTCAAACTAGTCAAATTCAAGATGGTCAAAGTCAAGTGGTCAAGGTCAAGTGGTCAAGATGCATAGGTAGTGCACAATCAATTTATTCACAATGGTTATGTTTTGCAGAAAGTGGATGCAGGTTGCAGATTGTCTTTCTTTAAGTTTCAAGGGTCTTAAACATGTTTGGAAGTTTCAGGTGAACCCTCCCTTAGGTATACATATTGAAGAAATTAAGGCAAAAGTGAAGCTATGTGAAGCGGAAGCAGTACATAAAAGTGAAAGTATGGCCCCCCATTTAAAATTTTGTTTTAGTTCCAAAGTCACTACAGGACAAAATAGGGAGTCCTTGGATATACACATTTTTAGACAACCTTGGGACATCAAAGTGAGCACCAAGATACCCTATCAGTTAGGAGAGGCATATAGGAATGGACACTCAACTTAAGGCATGCATTATTCTTAACTAAGCAAAGTGTGTGGGATTTGAACTCAAGACCTACCAGCTAGGACTACGATGGGCTAACCACTTGCCCCAAAGGCCATGGTTGAGGATTACTCCCTAATCCTCCCTCTTGGGGTGTGGTTCAACCATCTCTTGCCAGTTATATCTTGAGTCTAACACTCTCTTCCCCTTCTAAAGATCATTGTCCTCAATGATCAATCCTTGCTCTCCCCTTGGATTCATGTCCTCACCCTCGCACGGTGTCTTGAACCATCTTGTCCTCAACCTTGGTCTCTTGAGCCTTGCCTTTCCGCTTCTTGGCCACTTTGCCTACACACTTGCCTTGCTCTCAACCTTGGTGTCTTGAGCCTTGCCTTTTCGCTTCTTGGCCACTTGCCTATGGACTTGCATTGCTCTCAACCTTGGTATCTTGAATCCCCAATCTAGTGTCTCCATTTGAATGCTCGTTCCGAGAGCTTTCCAATGGTATGCTCCAGCACATATCCAAATTTCATATCATTTGGACAAGTGGTGTGAGAGAACCACCCAAGTTTCTGCACACCTGCAACAAATTGCTAGAGAAAATTCCCTGCACAATCCCTGCACAATGACCAAAGAGAATTTCTTTTTCTCTTAACTCAAACATCCAAATGTAATGAAATTTGGAGGATCAAAACTACAGTAGATAAGCTTTAAAAACCAATAAAAAACTCTCCAAATGGATATTTCCACAAAGAGATACTACTAAAATAACTCCAAAAAAGATAAAAATTAGTGAGTAGGTTAAAAACTATATCAAGTACCATCATACAAATTTTCATGGCAATTGGATCTTCCTACATGACTTTATGATTATCACAACATGTAGCAGTACCATTTCAAGTTGCTCAAACAACAAATTAAAGATACTTTCATGCTTTTGCTATGCATTTGAGCTAATTCACCTATAATAAAACCATATAATGAAGTGATATGCATAAATATGGTGTCATGAGTAATAAAAATATTCATGTGCAACAAATCATTCATCACGAATTTATGTATTTACAACAAGCAAACTATGCATTGGTTCTAGTTCTAACAAAACACATATAGAAAATTCTAAATGCTTAAATCAATAGAACTATTTGTATATGTAAAATTATTGTTAGGACAAATTCTTTGGTGAGTGCATGCAAATTAATGTCCATAGATTACCAAAATCATATCTTTCTTTCAATGCATAAATCCACTCCCTCTCTTGTAAACAACTAGTTGTAATACTAATTGTATCTTCAAATTCATACAACTGAATTTCAATGAAAAAGAATAATAATAAATGCACTAATGAACGTCCATGTACAATTGAATATTCACTCTTTATTCAATCATAAACGCATTCAACACAAGCAATCAATGAAGAATTGATATGTTGTTTATGATCCTAAATGAAGATAAGTATGAGGAAAATTATCTCCTTTGAAAAGTAACCATGTCCAAAAACATCTATGAAAGAAATAAGAATTTATTCAGGCCTAAAGACTCCCTCATGATACTATTCAGTCAACTTCCAAGCTCTGTAAAGATGGCCATATACATTCAAGAACTATCAAGTAACCATTAGAAAGCTCTTGACGCAAGGAATCCATAGCACTTTGAATTTTTGAATTTGGATATTCATAGCTCAAGCTATGGCCATTTTAGTGCACCTAGGTAGATGTTTGAGAAGTGAAACTCAGAGAAGAAAATGAAGTGTCGACTTTTTTTTCTCTTTTCATTAGCGTCTGTAGGGAACGGAAACGACCATATACACAACTACAACATGTGCTGGAGTGAGTAGCGTGTGCGCCACCTATCTAGGAGGTATCGGGTTTCCTCTGATGTCCGCTTCCTATCCTTTGAAAAAAAGGAAAGATTGAAGTGCATACTTACCTCTCTGTGGAAGAACAGCCCATGGATGGCTATACAATATCTTTTTGCTTCCCTGCTATAGTGAATCGAGGCGGTTCTTCTCCTTCAAGGCCACGAAAAATCTCCCCCCTACGTGTGCGCGTGAGCTGCTCCTTTGTCTTTTTGCGAGCTCCACGAAAACTTTCCTCCTAGTCTTTCTCAAGAAGAAGATGAAGTGGCCTCTTCTCTAAGACTTTCCCCTTTCTCACTCAAGCTCTGATACCAAATGAAAGATCCCAATTGGTTACCTGCCACTCTCCTCCCAACCTTAAATAGCCCTTGCCCTTGGCACCTCTAGAATCTTCTCTAAGGTCCAAACACTCCTCATATGGCCACTCTGAGGAGATGGAATAACCTCGAAGATTTGTGCTCGAGCCTTGGCTCCCCCAAGCTCTGGTCCTTGACCCGGCTAGGGTCCTCAACCAAATGCAGGTAGACCAATGGTAGACCATGGAGATCTAAATAAATCTAACAAAGTGAGGGCATAGTCTGCACTAAGGAAGAAGATTAAGAGACATTCAGTAAGTGTGCGACATAGAGAAGAAAGTGTGAGGAAAAGTGTGTAAGAGTGTGATCTAGTGTGCAGAGAAGGAGCAATAGAGATCCAATAAGGAAGGCAATTTATGCAGCCCAAGGTATCATTGTAGAAGTGTGCATGTCGAGAAAAGGTGTCCATCCCTCCTACCCTATTGGAAGCTTGAGTGCAAGGTGTGCACAAGTGCAAGCTCTTGGAGAAAGTGGAGGTCTTATGCAGAGAAGCTCGGTGATATAAAGAACTTGAATATCTTATAACCTTGTGTGTTGTGTACTCTTTGGGATTATGCATTTTGCACAGAGAGCATTTGGTTTTATGCTATACATCATCGTTGTATTTTTCTATTTATATTATATATACAGAAGCTTCTAGTGTTTGTATTCCACTTCTTCTCCATCTTCCTTCTCCCTACAAACACCCAAGTCCCTTTGTGCACAAGAATACCCCAATAAAATTTGGCACACCCAATGTGACCCAAGGACTCTTGAGCATAGGAGAAGCAATATTTGTAAAAGTGTAGAAGAAGTGCAAGGATATCAACAGTGCTGGTTTGAGAGGTAATCTTTCTTCTATTTTGAATTCTCATAGCCTAAGAGGACTATGAGTAGCTCATGAGTGCAACCCAATCTCAAACCTTGAGGGTCTCTTGCAAAACAAAAAAGAAAAGTGGTCCGAAGGTCAACCAACCCTTTTGTCATCAACATTATTAGTAAGGAACATGGCGGCTCAAGTAGATTTAGAAACTCTACTCTCCAGATTAAAGATCAAATTTCCATCTTTCAAGGGAGTAGCTCAAGAGGACCTAGATGAACACATTAGGAGATTTCTAGCCTTATGCAAGACAAGGGTTCTCATGGGAAGAGAAGATGCATTTTTTATTCTTTTCCCTGCAACATTAGAAGGGTTAGGAGACAAATTGTTTAGTCAGTTTGTCGATAATCATATCACTACATGGAACCTCATGAAAGAAGAATATAAGACTCAATTCCAACAAGGAAACACAATCAAAAATATTATTCAAGTGTTAGAAAATCTAAGACTAGGTCTTAGAGAGACCTTTCTAGAATTTGTCACCAGAGCCAAGGCATTGATGGCTAAATAACTAGACCCTCCCCATGACTTTTCATCAAGAATTGGTTGGCTAAACCACTTCCAATCTCAACACAATGTAAAATTAAAGAGTTAATGTTACCCACAACAACAATTCAAGAGTTCATTAATAGAGCCACAAGATAAGAGTAGATTAGGCATCAATATGGGTGAAAAGGAACAAACCAGAGAAAGAGGAGGAAAGTGTAGTAACTCAGCTGAGGTGAGAAAGTCAAGCCTTAAAGCTACAAAAAGAATAGAAATCCCAAGCAGAAGAGTTGGCTCAAATTCGACAAGAGTTATAAGAAGTCAAGGGAGGTGGCATAAAAGATGGACTATGGTGTACCATGTGCAGCGAACAAGGTCATGTGGTAAGTGAGTGTCCACTTTAAGTGTAACTTTCTAGCTATGCACGAAAGCTGGTTATGAGCCTCAAGAATGTTGCGCAAGAGGGATGCCTACACAAACCATACTAGGGACATGGAGGAGATCAACCTTCAACCACTATGATGTAAGCAGCACTCAATCAAGGTAACATTTACAACCCTGGATATAGGGATAACTTTGGGAATGGTCCAAGGAGGCCAATTATTTGTTTCAGATGTGGAGAATGTGGGATTACCAATCAAGGTGTAGTCTACTAGAAAATGCCCCCCCTTGGAGGAACTATCTAGAGGCTAGGGACCATTACACCAATTGCTCTCATAAAAGCCAAGCATCTACATCTGGGCCATACATTCTAATGATTTCTATGAGCAAAGAAGAAGTTGCAGAACAAGTCAATGTGCCATCACCATCTACTAGAGTAGTGCAGCTAGAAGAAATCGACTCTTTTGTAATGTAGAAAAGAAGCAAGGGGAAGGCTCAAATAGATATAAGCCAAGACTCAAGTCCTAGTGGACTAAACAAGGACAAAGGGGCATTTGAATGCAAGACCAATACATGTGAAGATACAAGGAAAGAAGAAGATCTCATAGATATAAGTGATGCCATTGGGCATGCATTCAACAGGGCTTATGAGAAGTTTGACTAGTCAAATAGATATCATGCTCTTAAGGAATCACAAGTTTGAGTACTACTTAAATCCATGAAAAAGATGGTCACTATTTTTTATTTAATAAAAATGGATGTGAATTCAAGTCAGAGCTCTTGTAGATAATTCATGAGACTTCCACAACCACTTTAGTGGCAAAGAGTGTTGCTATGCATAAAGATAGAATTGTAAGGGAATCCCCCCTGATAGGTTATAAGATCCCTCAACTAACATTCACTGTTAGAAGACATGTGTTTCAAGGAGTTATTGTAGATAGCAGTTCTAACATTAACTTCATGCCTAAACATACCATGAAAAAAATTGGACTACAACCTTCAAGTCCAGCCAACTTCATTGTAACATTGGTAGACCAAAGCATAGTAAGGCCTATGGGAGTGGTCCTTGGAGTCCTAGTTGAGATACAAGGTACCATCTTTAACTTGGATTTTCTTTTCTTAAAGCTTCCACAGGTAGATGGAAGTTTCCTCCTGTTGATCGGGAAACCTTGGTTAAGGCATGCCAATGTGCTGCATGATTGGGGTAAGGACACAATGTGGGTAAAGAAAGAGGGAAAAGAGTTGCAGCAAATATTTTTAGAAGAAGGACCATACAACCAAAGACATATGAGCACTATGCAGACACTTGGTATTTTTATGAAAGAAGAATTGTTGGACAACCCAAAGGAAGATCTATATGAAGAAGCGAATTTATATGAAGAAGAAAACATGTTGGCTTGGATCCATGGAGAAGACCCACCTTCTTGTTATGGAATTTTTCCAAACCATGCAAGGAGAGAGGAACTCTATGAAGGAAAAGAGGATACCATTCAGGTTACTGTTTCAAGTGAAAAAGTCTCACCCATAGGCCATAGAAGAAAAAATATCCTTAATGAAGCTACTTTGAACCCTATATTAGTGGCCACTTTATTATGGATAATGGTATGGATATCATGTGTTATGATTACTTTTATGGCAGTTAGTGCAAGGCTTTACAAGGATGAACAAGGACTACCTATAGGTCTTTGTAAACATAGGATTCCATTGGCTGAAGAAGCTGAAAAAGTAAGATGGAAATTCGATATTTTAATGAAAAAATTTGCTATAACAGAGATAGAAAAGATGAAGTATGCTGGAAAGATTATTCCAATGAAGGATTCGGGATGGCCCTACTAAATGGTGAGTGTGCCCAAAAGGAAGATAGATCATATGAAGTGCAGTACAATTAGAGATTGTGGAGGTCAAAGAGTTTTCATTATTCATCATATCCAGGTGCTAGCTGTAATAAAGTAAGTCTATGATCTAGGGATCCGATGGCTTCAGACAGATCTGAAATCGGATACCGTTTGGTCACTCGTCTGTAGGACCAAAGATCTCAAGAGTAGACTCAAGCATAAGTGATGTGCTCTCATATTCAAGTAATCCACTTAGCCTAGTGGTTAAGTCTCATGGTTGTGAAGGAAGAGGTCTTGGGTTCAACTCCCATGGGGAGCATGGGAAGAGAGTTTTGCCCAAAGAGCTCTAGAGCCTTCTAACTCAAGTTAACGTGAGTTAACTTGAGTCCAGTGGACTTAACTCAAGAGGTGAGTACAACAACCACTAGTGGACTCTAGTGGAAGGTACTAAAGTAGTGGTCGAGATCACTCCAGCCACTAATAGACTCTAGTGGTGGATATGAAAGGAGTGGAGGAGATTGCACATGCACTTGTGGACTCTAGTTACATTTGTGGTCCTCATTAGTTCAAGCAGCTATATATACAGGCATAAGGTTGGGAGGAGAGTCATTCATTCATGAGCATTTGCAGTCGTTACGCTGTTGCATTGGTATCAGAGCTTGATTCTCTCCATAGCTCTCATCCTCATTATTTTGCTCATCTTGTGCTCTCCTATTTGTGTGTGTATTGCTCCTTCGACGAAATCAAAGCATTCTGCTCGCAGCTGAACGGAGAAGTGCGCCGATTTCCTCGCGTTAGCATCATCGAGTTTGAAGCATACTCCAAAAAGAAGGACATCACTACAGTGCAGAAGACAGGATTCGAACCCCCGTTTCTCCTTTAAGAGGGCGCCGCTCTAACCACAAAGCCAAACGATCGCGCACGTTCTGATCTGCAGGCCACATCATCTTGTTCCTTTCTCGGCGCTGTAGAAGACTATTATTAAGGCGAAAAAAAGACGATTTCTGTAGTGCACTGTTAGGGATTTGAACCCTCGTCCCCCCAGCTGGAGCGACTTCTTCTGTCCACACAACCTAAGCGTTGTTCGTGGCCTGCTAGACCGGCAGAAATCTTGTGTTCTGAATCCCGCGGTGCAGACGGTCTCAATTAGGAGCCACGAAGAAAAAAAGAAAACTTGTGCTTTAAATGTCTCAAGCCTGGACATCGAAGCCGTGCCTGTCCAGTCGGAAGGGAAAGTAAGGGAAAGGGTAAGCAGCAAATCAATCTGATTCAATCTTTGAACTTGGATGCAAATTCAAGTGCAAAGAAGGTTCAGATTATGCACTGCGACAGTACCCATTCATGCCAAATTTCCAAAAACATGTGGCAACCTCAAGAGTTTGGTCCACATGATTTGGTCAAGTTGCATGGATCAGTAAAAGGACACACCATTCGGATAATGGTGGATGATTCTGCTACGCATAATTTTATCAATTATGCGTTAGTAAAAAAACTGGCTCTTCCTCAGGAACCATCTCCTCATAAATACATTGTCTCCATGATGCACGGTCAAGACACCCGTGTTTGGGACACAATGATATGTAATTTGGAACTAGAAATCCAAGGATTTCAAGATACCTTGGACTTCCAAATCATGAACATGGATCGGGTAGATCTTGTTTTAGGGAGAGAGTGGCTATGGAGTCTAGGTCCTTCATTGACCAGGTGTTATTTTACAAATACTTTGGAATTCCAGCGTGACGGTGTCGTGTATAAGATCAAGGGTGAGCATGATGTTCCAAGTATCCCTTTGATTTCATACACTGCATTGAAGAAACTTGTAAACACTGAAGCTAGGACTCAAGCTTTTCTTGTCCTTGGCACCGATGTAATAGATTCTGATAATATAAATCAAGTTTCTTATGTCTCGTCCTTTATTCCTCGAGAAGTTCATGTTAAATTTAACAATTTAATGAAGGAATTTAAAGATGTGTTCCCTAAGGAACTCCCCTACGGCTTGCCACCCTCTCGTGGAAACATTGATCACAGTATCGATCTGTTTCCGGGTACCAAGCCAAAATCTCAAAACCCATACCGCCTCCCCTATGTCCAGCATCAGGAGGTGGAAAATCAAATCCAAGATTATTTGGATAAAGGATTTATCCGCCCAAGCCAGTCTCCATGGGCAGCACCCATCCTTCTAGTGAAAAAGAAAGATGGAACTATGAGGCTGTGCGTAGATTATAGGGCGTTAAACAATCTTACGATAAAGAACAAGTATCCCATGCCACTAGTCGAAGATCTTTTCGATAGTTTAAAAGGGGCTACAGTCTTTTCTAAGATTGATTTACGCCAAGGTTATCATCAGATCAGGATCAAAGATGATGATATTCCTAAAACAGCTTTTCGAACAAAGTTTGGTCACTACGAGTTTTTAGTGATGCCGTTCGGGTTGACAAATGCACCCGCAACATTTATGACTTTGATGAATCAAGTGCTGAAGCCGTATCTGGGAAAATTTGTTGTAGATTTTCTCGATGATATTCTGATCTACAGTAAAGATCATGAAAGTCACTTAGAGCACTTGAAAAAAGTTTTTCAACTTCTTCGCGATAATAAACTTTACGGTAAAGAGTCAAAATGTGAATTCTTTACCCCAGAAGTAAAGTATTTAGGTCGTATTATTTCCGCGGAAGGAATCAAAGTTGACCCTGAAAAGGTCCAAGCGATTCTTGAATGGCCTGAGCCCAAGACGGTTCGAGAATTACAAAGTTTTCTCGGATTGGCAGGATATTATCGGAAGTTTGTGGCTAGATATGCCAAGATTGCAGTACCTTTGACTGATCAACTCAAAGGGAAGCATCAGAAGTTAAATTGGAAAGAAGAGCAAGCAAAGAGTTTTCAAGAACTGAAACTTGCTTTAGCCTCGGCCCCGGTTCTACAAATTGTAGATCCGAACAAGCCTTTCCAATTAGAGACAGATGCAAGTTCATCTGCAGTAGGAGCAGTACTAAGCCAAGATGGTCGACCAATAGCTTTCGAGAGTAGAAAGCTAAGTCCTGCTCAGCAAAATTACTCTACCTATGAGCGAGAGATGTTTGCTATTATCAATGCTCTGAAGAAATGGCGCCATTATCTATATGGATCAAAGCTGACCATAGTTTTTGATCAAGAGAGCATAAAGTGGTTTGCAAACCAATCTGATCTAAGAGGTAGAAAAGCGAGGTGGGCCGAGCAGTTGCAAGAGTTCGATTATGAACTCAGGTATAGAAAAGGAAAGTTCAACGCAGTGGCAGACGCCTTAAGTCGGATGCCTATGCTGAACAATCTAAGTTTTGTACAAATTCAAAGTGAATTTATTTTAACTTTGAAAGGAAGCTGCAAAGAAGATCCAAGCTTCAGTCAAGCATGGAAAGCAGCTGAACAAGATAAACAAAATGAAGCAAGTACTTCTGAAAGAAAGTTTAAACACTATTCTCTCCAAGATGAATATTTGCTTTATAAAGGTAAGGTTTGTGTTCCAAGTACCTTGGACATACGAAATCAAGTACTTTTCGAATGCCATGATGCTCCAAGTGCAGGACATCCTGGTATTAACAGAACCTATGAGTTAGTAAAAAGACATTTTTATTGGCCTAGTTTACATCGAGATGTGCAAAACTATGTATCTAAGTGCCATAAATGTCAAGTAAATAAATTTGAACGACTTAAAGTTGGAGGATTGCTGCATCCATTGGAAATTCCCAAAGGAAAGTGGGAAAGTATTTCCATGGATTTCATTTCTGGATTACCCCGCACTCAGAAGGGCTTTGATTCAGTTTGGGTTGTAGTTGATCGATTGACTAAACTTGCTCAGTTTATTCCAGTCAAGACTACTTATAAGACTCCAGAACTTGCAAAAATATTTGTAAATCAACTTTATAGACTCTATGGTCTTCCAGTAGACATAGTTTCTGATAGAGATGCTCGATTTACAAGTCATTTTTGGCGAGCAGTCTTTAGTAGACTTGAAACTAAACTAAGTTTAAGTACAGCTGAACATCCCCAGACGGATGGACAGACAGAGAAAGTCAATCAGATTTTGGAAGACATACTCCGAGCTTATGTTACTTCCAAACAGACTGACTGGGAAGATTATCTTCCATTAGCTGAATTTGCCTATAATAGTGCCAAGAATTCATCAACTGAATTTAGCCCATTCATGTTGATGTATGGTTTCCAGCCTAGATCTCCTTATGCAGTAGGACTTCATAATGAACGAGTTCAAGCAGCTCAAGAGTTCCTTCAAGACATGAACTTTAAGCTCAAGTTAGCTAAAGAAAACCTAAAGAAAGCTCAAGATCGTGCAAAGGCTTATGCCGATCCGAAGCGTAGAGATGTTAGTTTTCAGGTTGGTGATCAAGTTTATCTTCGTATTCCTGAAAGATCGGAAAAATTCAAGACTGGTCAATGTGCCAAGTTGTCACCTAGGTATTGCGGTCCTTTTCCAATCACCAAGAAAGTTGGTTTGTGGGCTTATGAACTACAACTTCCAGATGATAGTTGGATTCATCCAGTGTTCCATGTTAGTCGACTTAGGAAGAGTCTAACAGATTCAGATAATCTAGTTGGACAACATGTTATACTTCCTATTCCAGTAAATGAAACAGTTCCTCATGAACCTGAAAGGATACTTCGCACCCGAGATAAACGTACAAGAAGCCACTTGTATGAAGAGTGCTTAGTAAAATGGAAGGATGGAACTGAAGAAAATTCAACATGGGAAAAAGTTTCCACAATCCAACGACGTTTTCCAGCTTTCAAGTTTTAAGTTGGTCCCAATTAAAGAAGGTTTTTTACTTTCAAGTTTTTAAGTAAATAACCTAATTGAATGAATGCATGTTCTTCAAGTTTTAGAACATGAGGCTCGGGGGTTGCCTATAGTTATATATATAGCTTTATTTTCGAGGACGAAAATCTTTCCCAAGGGGGGAAGAATGTAATAAAGTAAGTCTATGATCTAGGGATCCGATGGCTTCAGACAGATCTGAAATCGGATACCGTTTGGTCACTCGTCTGTAGGACCAAAGATCTCAAGAGTAGACTCAAGCATAAGTCATGTGCTCTCATATTCAAGTAATCCACTTAGCCTAGTGGTTAAGTCTCATGGTTGTGAAGGAAGAGGTCTTGGGTTCAACTCCCATGGGGAGCATGGGAAGAGAGTTTTGCCCAAAGAGCTCTAGAGCCTTCTAACTCAAGTTAACGTGAGTTAACTTGAGTCCAGTGGACTTAACTCAAGAGGTGAGTACAACAACCACTAGTGGACTCTAGTGGAAGGTACTAAAGTAGTGGTCGAGATCACTCCAGCCACTAATAGACTCTAGTGGTGGATATGAAAGGAGTGGAGGAGATTGCACATGCACTTGTGGACTCTAGTTACATTTGTGGTCCTCATTAGTTCAAGCAGCTATATATACAGGCATAAGGTTGGGAGGAGAGTCATTCATTCATGAGCATTTGCAGTCGTTACGCTGTTGCACTAGCCCAGCATTAGCCAAAGTAAAGCTTTTTGTATCACCTAGAACTTGCAATATCTATCCAGGTTGTACACAGCCTTCTCATATGATTTTTTCCCCTTAATTTTTATTAGTTTTCATCCATTTTCATGCTTGTTCTTTGATTTTTATGAAATTTAGAGGCCATTTCCAAGCCCTTTTCATGAACAATTTGCTAGAAATGTTTTAGGAACTTTTAAGAATTTTTAGATTCTTTTAGCTTTTATTTTAGAAATTGTCATCTTTTGTCAATGTGATTTTTCTTGGTAACTTAGAGAGAATAAGGAATCTCTCTATGATTTTGAGTGGAATAAGTGGTCTAGATATTTAGGAATTTTTTGAGAGTTTGGATTTTTGTTTTAATTTTTTTGGATTTTTATCCATTTTATGGTAATTAAAACAAAAACCGCCCCTTGGCTACTATTTTTTTAGTTCAAAAAATCTCTCTCTCTACCTTATCTCTCTACCTCTCTCTTCTTTTATTTATCCTCTCTCTATCTCTTTCTCTATTGTCTACTTAATATCTCTCTATTCTCACTCTAACCTCTCCCTCCTCTCTCTAATCTCTCTCTTCCCTCTTTGACTCTTTTCACCCCCCCTTGCCCCCCCAACCATAGCATAATTTTATCCTATGGTGTGGCATAAATATATATTTTTTTAAATGGGAAAATGCTTTTGGTTCTAGATTGCGCCTTAGATGGGTATTGTTTTCAAATTCGGGATCATTTTTATGTTTTGTGAACTAGTGGACTCAAATTTTGCATTAAACTTACCAAAATCTCAAATTTTTGCCTACTTTTGATCCAAACCCACATGTTTTGTGCACATTTATCACGTGCTTTTTATTTTGCACTTGGTTCACATGGTCTATTATCACCTATTTTTCCCACATATTTCATATTTTCCACATGCACACTATGTAGCTTTCATTTTTTCTCATTTTGGCCCTCTCTAGAGACCTTGCTCCTACACTCTACCCCTTCCTTTATCCTTCTATGTAGCCCCACCGTCACCCCTCCTTAGCCTATCCCTCTGAGCCCTTCAACCCTCCCTAAGCTTTCCTTCCTACTCTTCATTCTCTAGCTTCTACTTTTTCAATGAAAAACTCAGTTTTTGTTCTTCCCTAGTGATTGTTCTTTTTGGATCCTGGTGTTGTTCATCTTTTCTGGTTAATCTAAATTATTAACCTATCTATTCATGGGTTCTTGGGATGGTCAGGGATCTGTAATACAGAGAACCTTTATGTATTTTCCCAATCACTCATTAGTTTCTGACAAATACAACAGATTCAACTACCACTCCAATGCATATCAATTTCTTAATGATCACCGCAACCACATACGTAGAAGTTCTATTGTTCATTTAGTATTAATGTTATAATCATGCTTCACTCACGACACAATAAGATGTTGATGCGTACCTTATTTACTCCAATACTGAATCTTTACCAATATAGATGACACCATAGATGAATAACTTGTGATAGAATCAACTCGAGCCGATCACCTAGGCAAGATAGTCCGGTGACGCATCCGTCGTCTCTTCCACACATTGCTCTATGAACTAGGAAAATGTTACAACATTTTGCACGACACCTTTTCAGTGCGCGACTTCTCTTAAAATACTGAATAATATTCCAGCGGCCTGACACTAGCATGCACGGTGGACTCGAACCTAGCAGGGTAATTACAAGAGTTAAGAATCATCTATGATTCCTTGGATATACATGGTTCTAGCTAACTTAAAAGTACTCGAGATTTTCTGTTTGAGGGATTCTAGCATTTCTTGGAAAATTTGAGGTTCAACGAGGTGTGCATCAGTCCACAGAGAGCTGGAGGCAATAACCTGAGAAAGTAATACTTCAGCTTGATTCTTCGAAAAGGCTTCTTGAATGTAGAAGTCATTGGAAATCGTAGCATCATGGCATAATTTCATGTCTTCAATTTTTGCATCAATGCGAGATAATTGCTCTTGCTGGATACTAAGTTGTTTCTCCCGTCTTTCAAGCTCTTGTGAATGAAACTGCATTGTTTTGAAGAAATATTATTGTCTTTCTTTCTGGATT
This sequence comes from Ceratopteris richardii, assembly GCA_020310875.1. Classification (NCBI taxonomy): domain Eukaryota; kingdom Viridiplantae; phylum Streptophyta; class Polypodiopsida; order Polypodiales; family Pteridaceae; genus Ceratopteris; species Ceratopteris richardii. The sequence goes on from CM035417.1 coordinate 5,657,318, forward strand.
GCTTCAACATCCTTATTAAGTTTAAGGTTTCGACCTATTTCCTCTTCGAGTGATCAGCTTTTCAGGAAGAGTTCTTCTGTGATTGTCTTCAACTCTGTCTGTATTTGTAATGCTTTAATGGCCTCGTACACCTGGAACCAAAGCTAACAGTTGCCCCAACGGTATTGTAATAGATGCCTACGATAGAATATTCCACATAGAATCAAAATTCGATGTACCCAATACCGAATTCAGTGCACTCTCCAACGACACTTTCACCAGACTCGATTCTTCTAGTGGTGGATTTGGTACGGTCTGCTACACCACAAGTATTGGATCGGGGAAGGCAGCTGGTTCTTGAATGGCAGGCTCAAAAATCTCAGCAGCCGATTGTAGTTTCTTGTCGGACCGTGTTTGGATTGCTGCCGCTTGTGTATCTACAGTTGAAATATATACCATGTTTGCCATTGGATGCTGTCCTTCTTTTCTTCCTTTATCATACTCGGATGCCTTTTTGCAATATCTGTGGATATGTCCAATCTCACCACAGAAATGGCATCTGGGTGGTGGAAAAGATGTGCCTTCACCCGATTGACCGGAGTTCCATCGGGACTGGCCAAAGTTGTTTGCTTGCATTCCCCTGTAGGTTTTATAACTTTGGTACGAAGTATTCCTCAACTACGGTGGTACATAGTGGATAGCCTGTTGTCCTTGCTCTTGTATAATAGCATTTACGATCGGCTTGGTATGTGCTTTAGCATTATATGGACAGGTTTCGGTGGAGTGACTCACCATATTACTTAACACAGTACATTTGATTTAGTGCACAAGTAGAAGGAGTGTGTTCTGGGTTCTTATATTTTGTGCAATACACTTGTTTCAATGGATCCTTGCTCGTCCCTTTGGTCACCTTCAACCAGTCCAAGATCTTCAGTGAACCCACCCACTTTATGTTCCAACTGTAATGCCATGGCTATGATTGCATCTAGATTCATACCACCCACACATCGTATGATCATTACTTGTTTGAGTTGAGGGTTTAATCCATTAATAAACCACTAGGTAATCACATCATCTGGTACGTTAGCATGCACTGGCCGCAGTTATCGTAGATGAGTACGAAATAAAGTTGCATACTCCTGCACATTCTGGTGTGGTTTTTGTCCATTGTTTTGCAGATAATCAAAGATCCCAGCCGTATTTTTCTTCAAATGAAATCATTGTAAGAAGGCATCCTTAATATCATCGTATTGATCGAAATGGTTAATGTCATATTTAGTTAACCACCGGGTAGCCTCATTAACCAGCGTTGATTGGAACACTATAGGCTTATATGCCGGATCTATTGGATAGTTGAGTACAGCATAATTGATTTCAAAAGTTCTCACATGTGCATCTGGATCATCACCAAGAAATCCTTCAAATTTTGTATATCGGTCTTGGTGGTATGGCCTGCTGTTGTTGTTGTTGTTGTTGTTGTTGTTGCTGATGATGTTGTTGTTGATGTTGCTGTTGCTATTGTTGTTTGTACTATTGTTGTTGTAAACCACTCATGTTGTTTAAACCAAGAGGAAATAGTACTGCCGAATGATTTTTTGTCCCATCGTCTTGCACGTTCTCTAGTAATCATATATTCTTAACTCATTCCCACACGCCTACTCCCAACTGCCATTCCTTGTAGTTAACTTCTGAAGTGAGCTTTTCACCAAAACTTTCATCAAAAAATACACTAGTTTCCTCAAAATCAGAACCCAAAGTAGAGCTTTCACCAAAATTATGCAAATCGACCACGGAAATATCCGAAGTACCACCGAAATTCTCCAAACTACTACCAAAAGTGCATATCAATTTCTTAATGATCACCGCAACCACATACATAGAAGTGCTATTGTTCATTTACTATTACTATTATTATCACGCTTCACTCATGACACAATAAGATCTTAATGCAGTACCTTATTTACTCCAATACTAAATCTTTACCAATATAGATGACACCACAGATGAATAACTTGTGACAGAATCAACTCTAGCCGATCGCCCAGACAAGATAGTTCGGCGACACGTCTGTCCTCTCTTCCACACATTGCTTTACTAACCAGGAAAACATTACAACATTTTGCATGACACCTTTTCAGTGCACGACTTCTATTAATCTGTTGAATAATATTCCCGACGGCCTGAGAGTGTGCTTGGTAGCTGCTCAAATGTCCTTTTGAACTTTATAATAGGTATCAAAGTGGATCTCTCTGCTCATGGTTTGGTTCTTAGCTCTCCGGGATAGAAAGCCTATTAGGTGGTGGGCAACTATTGATACCATCAAAGTCATATTGGTCAAAGTCAATATGGTCAAAGTCAATATGGTCAAAGTCTATGGTCAAAGTCAAGTGGTCAAGATGCACAGGTAGTGCACAATCAATTTTTTCATAATGGTTATGTTTTGCAGAAAGTGGATGCAGATTGCACATTGCCTTTCTATAAGTTTCATGGGTTTTAAAGGTGTTAGGAAGGTTCAGGTGAACCCTCCCTTAGGTACACATGTTGAAGAAATGAAGGCAAAAGTGAAGGTGTGTGAAGTGGAAGTGGTATGTAAAAGTGAAAGCATGGCCCCCCATTTAAAATTTTGTTTTATTCCTAAAGTCACTACAGGAAAAATAGGTAGTCTTTGGTTGTACACATTTTTAGACAATCTTGGGACATCAAAGTCAGCACCAAGATACACTATCAGTTAGGAGCCATGCAGGGGAATTGACACTCAACTCAAGGCATGCATTATTCTTGGTTAGGCTAAGAAAACTGAGCGCCTAGTCTACACTAAGGGAGAAGAGCAAGAGACATTCACTAAGTGTGCAATGCAGAGAAGAAAGTGTGAGGCAAAGTGTGCAAGAGTGTGCTCTAGTGTGTAGAGAAGGAGTGGAGAGAGCCAGTAAGCGAGGCAATTTAGGCAGCCCAAGGTACCATTGGAGAAGTGTGTGCATCTAATAAAGGTGTCCATCCCTCCTACCGTATTGGAAGCTTGGGTGCAAGGTTTGCATAAGTGCAAGCCCTTGGAGAAGGAGGAGGTCTGGTGTAGAGAAGGTTGGCAACATAAAGAACTTGGGTATCTTGTAACCTTGTGTTTTGTGTACTCTTTGGGATAACGCATTCTGCACAAGGAGCATTTGGTTTTGTGCTATACATCATCATTGTATTTTTCTCTTTATAATCTATATATAGAAGCTTCCAATGTCTGTATTCTACTTCTTCTCCTTCTTACTTCTCTTACAAACACTCAAGTCCCTTTCAGGACAAGAATCCCCCAACAATAGTGTAACTTTTGTGAGCAGTCAAAAGCTTTGTTGCACCTTTTTTATGAATGCACAAATGCTAGGAAATTCTAACCTTAGATGATGAAAGGCATTAAAGCTTTGAACATCCAATCCTTAGATTCTCAAGAGGATTGACTTAAAGTTTGTAGGGGCTTGGATGTTGTTCTTTGGCAAATATGGGAAGGTGATATTCTTTGAAATATATGGATTGAATAGAGTATTTTCCCTTGAAATAGTACCTTTTATATCTTGAGCAAAAGACTTTAATAGGGGTGGAGTGCTCACATTGTGGTTTACTTGAATCCCCCAATTGATGAGCACACTATGAGTAACTTTAGAAGTCTGCTTCCATTCGCTTGCATATGAAGTACCCACATATTCTCTAGATACATCATAAGTTTGAAGAAAACCACTTCTCATAGCCTCATATAATGGCATCTTCCCTAGACAGGGGAAAGAAAGAGGGAGAAAATCAAGTTTTGGGAAACAGACTTGAAGATAGAAACTAACCCAACTCAACTTTAAACGAGGAGGGTAAGGGAAAGCCCCCTCACCCAAACAGGCAATGGGTGACCTGAGCTCGACAAAGTGCCCTCGCCACAAAACCCTGGCTCATACTTTCTCTTCATTCTAGTTTGAAGTTTGCTTCTCTAGAAATCACATGAGGGTAGTGTTGGTGCAAATAGCAAGCCTAAGATCTTTGCTAAGCTTCATGATATACTCACATACATTATCCCATTTTGTAATGGTAATGAGAGTAGATGCTTGTGAATATTTCAAACCTCAACATTGTACTTACAATGGTTATTTGTGAAGGCTAAAAAGAGAAGGAATCTCATGATAAAAGGGAACTAATTCCACAAACTAATTTAGGTAGAATCAAGATTAAATCATCCTTAAAGTTTAGATCATCGTTTAGGTGGATGACTCACCAATTTCAAATTAAAATTCTTGTATAAATACACCTCTCTTTGTCTACTTTTTTGTGAATGTGTATCCAATTGGTATAATTTCACTTGGTTTATTTGCATAAAAGTGTTGAGTACATATGTGTCAAGGTGTATCATCATTGGTCTAGTAGATCTCAAGATATGAATGATTGAAGCTTAATGTGTGCACATCATCTTGCTCCTGAAAAGTCAGGGTGACTCCTAAGACTTGTGAAATTTATTTATTTTGGTATGATGCAACTAAATTCATCAATTAACTTGATTTGATTAGCTATTTACTTCAATTATATGTGTGCAAAATCTCTCTAGTTAAATCATACCAGTTCGTGAGCTTTGAGCATATTTTTGTGACCTTCTCTTCCCAAAATAGAAGGTTTCTTGAATCCTTGCAAAGTGAAAGTTATCTCCTTTTATGAAAAGATTTGAAAACTTTGTTCCAAAGGATTTGATAGTACTTTTAAAACTATATTAAAAAAAATATGTGAACGTGTCCTTTTTACCCAATCCCATCCATATCCCTTTTATTCTGCTAACGTGCCCTATCCTTTATGATAGCCACATCACCATGTTATTTTCTTTCCCATATTTCAGTTCGCATCAAGGTCTACAAAATTGCAAGGTGTTTGGTTGTTATGTACATGTACAATCACAAAGACGGGGTAAGCTAGATGAAAGGGTGACTAAGATAGTGTTTATTAATTTGGTATGACTCAACTCAGATGGGTTATAAGTTCTATAATCGTTCAACCAAATAATTCATGACAAGTAGGGATGTTGTGTTTCAAGAACCACAACAAGAAATAAGGGGGTGTAGCGACACCCCTGAACTGAAAAAAAAAGGGTATCGTCACTTATGCAATGCTATCGTCACATAAGGGACAGTAGATTTTTTTATTTTTTTTTCTTCGACACCCATCACATAAGCGATGCTAAATTCACAGCGTCGCAAATATCATCGCTGACTAGCGACATGATTAGCGACGTTGGCAAACTGAAGAGCATCGCATATGCGACGCTCTGGAATGTAAAAGAAAAAATTCGATTTCTCTCGGCACATTTGTGCCTGGATTTGGATGCAAGAGCAATAAGAGACCGAGAGAGAGAGAGAGAGAGCGAGAGAGAGACGCATCTACTTGAAGGAAGGTATGCGGACACACACACATTTACACACACATACATATGCATACACACATATATACACACATAGACACACACACACATACACATAGACACACACACACATACACACAAATACACTAACATATACACACATACACAAATAATGTTGCATACACACATGCACACATAATGCATACACATGCACACATAATGCATACACATGCACACACATATACACATACATATAGACACACATACACACATACACACACACATACACACACACATATATGCATACACACACACACATAGAGAGACATGCACACACATATACATACATGCATACATAATGCATATGCATATGCGTACATCCATACATAGTTACATGCATACACACATATGCATACATAATGCATATGCATATGTGTACATACATACATACTTACATGCATACACACACATATGCATGCATAATTCACATGCATACATACACATACATAATGCATATGCATACATAATGCACATGCATACATACACATACATAATGCATACACACACATATGCATACATAATGCACACACATACACACACATTTGCATACATACATGCATACACATACACACATAGACACATACACACACATAGACACAAACACACATAAACACATACACACTCATAGACACACACACAAACACATAGATGTGCATACACATACACACACATATACACACACACACATACACACATACACACATACACACATAATGATGCATTCATGCACATACACATGCATACACACATAGACACACATATACACACACACATACACACACATATATGCATACACACACACATAGAGAGACATATAGAGACATACACACACATACACATACATGCATACATGCATACATATGCATACATAATGCATATGCATACATACACATACATAATGCATACACACACATATGCATACATAATGCATACACACACATACACAAGCCTATGCATACATACATGCATACACATACACACATAGACACATACACACATAGACACATACACACACATAGACACATACACACACATAAACACATACACACTCATAGACGCGTAGCGACACATACACATAGACACACACACACACACATATACACAAACACATACACACATAGACACATAAACACGTAATGATGCATACACACACATACACATGCATACACATACATATGCATACATACATGCATACACGTACACACATATACACATACACACACATAGATACATACACACATAAACACATACACACTCATAGATACATACACATACACATAGACACACACACATACACACACATATACACACACACTGCAAAAGAACAAGGATTACGACCACCACATGTTAGAGAGATGACTCTCCTCCCAACCTTATGCCTGTATATATAGCTGCTTGAACTAATGAGGACCACAAATGTAACTAGAGTCCACAAGTGCATGTGCAATCTCCTCCACTCCTTTCATATCCACCACTAGAGTCTATTAGTGGCTGGAGTGATCTCGACCACTACTTTAGTACCTTCCACTAAAGTCCACTAGTGGTTGTTGTACTGACCTCTTGAGTTAAGTCCACTGGACTCAAGTTAACTCACGTTAACTTGAGTTAGAAGGCTCTAGAGCTCTTTGGGCAAAACTCTCTCCCCATGCTCCCCATGGGAGTTGAACCCAAGACCTCCTCCTTCACAACCATGAGACTTAACCACTAGGCTAAGTGGATTACTTGAATATGAGAGCACATGACTTATGCTTGAGTCTACTCTTGAGATCTTTGGTCCTACAGACGAGTGACCAAACGGTATCCAATTTCAGATCTGTCTGAAGCCATCGGATCCCTAGATCATAGACTTACTTTATTACATTCTTCCCCCCTTGGGAAAGATTTTCGTCCTCGAAAATAAAGCTATATATATAACTGTAGGCAACCCCCGAGCCTCATGTTCTAAAACTGGAAGAACATGGTCATGTTCTAGAACTGGAAGAACATGTCTCATCTCTGTGGTGGCATCCTTGCCCAAATGATTCAAAACACTATCTGGTTTTGTACTTTGATGAACGGGACAAAGTACAAACTAGTGAAGAATAATGAGGGTGGATCTAATGACATCCCTGGCTAATTCACAGTTTCTCGATGTGCGATCTAGGCACAAACATGTGAACTAGGTGGATTCAAATTACTAGTCCATTTCTAGGCATAACTGGTGCATGGGCTTAGTAATGAAGGTGGGATTCTTATCCCTCGCAAGACTTTTGAGAATTCTTGATTCACTTGAATTTGTTTTGGAGAACTTGAAGTGTGGTTGTCCCATACATCTAACTTTAGATGTCTGTTCAATGGTTTACTTTTATCTAACAGTTACTTGATTTTTTCACCCGACTAGAGGACTACTCCGTCCCAATGAGTTGAAAAAAATCCTATGTAAACTGTAGGAGAAAGTTTACCATTCCGGTGGAATCAACCATACTAACTTCACCAATTCAAATTCAAAATGAAAATTGTCCAACTTAGGACACTTTTCTCAAAGACTTTTAACTGAAAGTTCTTGGGAATTGTCAATCAAATGAGCAATTCCTAACTTCTTTATTCTAGAGTATACTGGACTCTAGGAAATTATTTATGCTATAACTTGAAGCAAAATCAAATGAATAAGTCTACTTAGACTTATCATCGTTTGAAGATTGAAAAGGTTCTTGTACATAACATCTATCTAGGATGTTCAAGTTAGTTATCTAATTCTAACCGGCTATCCCTGGTCTTTTGCAAAAGGAATCAGATACCATATCTGAGTCAATTCCAAAAGATTTGGAAAGCGGAAAGAGATAACTAAAACTTTGTACAACCAATTCAAACTTCGCACATACATAAACTTGCTATGAGTCAAAGTCTAGTTGACTCAGGACTTTAACTTCTCATCGATCTATTTCAATAAGATATTGAAGCATTGACTTTATCTTTAAGAGAAATAAGCTAGCTTCTCAAAAAGATTCAAAGCAAATAAAAAACATCATCCAACCACAAGATACTAGTGTGGTAACCAACATCAGTGTGTCGACCCACTGAGGTTACGCTGATGAGTTTTGTATTCAAATAATGCTTCACTTGAGACTAAGTTCAGGTCACATTCAATCTTTTTGACTCCGTGAATGCAATTCTTGTGCATTTCTTTGAGTCTAAAAGAGTGAATTTTATCAAGTTACACTAGGAACTTGATGCTTGACTTAGTCAATTAAATCTTTAGTTGAAAAGATCAACTCAAAGTAAAAGTCCAACTTCTTTCAGAAAATTTATCAAATATTTCTGATCAATAACACTTAAACTTGAAGTGTTCTATGAAGATCTTGGAAGTTACTTACTTCATATTTTCAGTTTCCTTGATCTTGAAGTTACCTAGAAGTATCGTAAGATACTACTTTCATCCTTTACGAATTAAACTTTTCCTTGAAGTCTTAATTCCCTTGAGGATGAAACCTAACTTCAAAATCCAAACTAGGACTAAAAGATAATCATCATCCTATGGTCCGATGTCCCATTCCACCTTTCCTACATCAATCTGAGTATAAAATCTGGTGTCCCATACCACCCTATTTTATATTCACATTAATGTGTGGGTGATTCTTATCCAAAAGTCTAAACATCTCTTGATAGAGTACCTTATTTCTTCAATTCTTTAACAAGAATTAGAAGTTTCAGGCATTACCTCTAACTAGATTTTTCTAGGTTTTGATTCCTTCACATGATCGTCTCACAATCATGTGCTTTACCTTGGGAACTTGAAAAACCTCTTAACAGAATATCAATTCTTCTTTACTGGGGTTTTCAAATGAAAACCAATCAGAATTCCAAGTTCTTGAATTTCTCAAATTCAAGTTCAATTGGCTATTCTTGACCAATTTTGTAGCGACAAGAGCTTTTGACTTCTTGTCTTTAGATTCCTTCTGTACTAATGCTTTTAGGTACCTATCCCGGCCGGGGCTTTTTTTTTTTTTTTACAGGAATCTCTCTACTGCTTAAGTCTAAGCATCCGCTCATGCTTTCTGGATTTGTACCGAAATCCCTTTAAGGATAGGTAAACACTTATGTTTTACCTTCCACAGACTTAATTACCATTTTCACGGTTGCAGACTACATTCTTGGAATTTCTTTACTCTGTTCAGACTTGGAACAACTTACTCTTTTTCACATTTTTCGATCGAATAAATGGAACGTGAGTGAATAATTCCCAAAAGGAATTTTATTGCCAATACTTGGGCAATCTACAAAGTAGTTCTAATCGCACATTACTTGGACAATCATGGCCAAGATTGATCAAGTCTGGTTGATCTTGCGATAAAAATAAAGACTTAGTCTTTATCTTTAAGATCTCTTAAACTATCTAAAGCTTCTTTGCTTACCTGCAGGATTTTTAGAGATCTTTCTCAAGTCCAAGCATACACTTATGCCTCTCAGATTCCAAAGCTAAGAATCTTTGATATACCTTTAAGTTATATCACAAATAGGACTTGAAATACCACTTCTAGTGGTTTGGGATGTCCAGGGAACTACTTATTGTATGAAGAATTTCATTCTCAAAACTTGAAAGAATGCCATTTCTTCAAAGACTTGAGATTCCTTCTAGGGAATCAAATAACTTGAGCAAATGATTCATCTTGGAATCTTTTGCAAAAAGAACATTTAAAAGAAATTCTTTCAAATGATATCCAAAAATTTACTGATTCAATTGTATTCATTTCCTGTGTATCAAACTAGAGACAAAATATCACATTTTGGATATGGTTTCCCATGCCACTATGAAAGTTTAAGTTGAACTTTCATTTATGTGATATCGACTTCTATTCTTGAGTTTGATACAAAACTCATTATTATTGGTCAATCTTCAGATGTTACTAGAGTCCTTTAAACATATTTCATCAATCAAAATTATGTTTAAAGTCCAAGCATCTATTGATGATTGATCCAATAGTAATGTTACTGTGAACACAACTTTGAACTTTATAACTTGTTTAGGAGAAGTTCATGGATTGAAAATCCATTTCTTGGAACTTTCTATTCCTAAATGAAAAGTTCACACTTGCTTCAAGTCTTTAGGGACTTATATTATTTTCCTAAAGATTGCTTAGCTACTTGCATCATTTACCAGAGATGCAACTATAGAACCTAACATCCTTTTATTGACGTCAAGGATCAATTGATGTTGAGGTTTAACCTTTGATTTCCATCACCCCTTGGGATGAAATCAAATGAAAATTTATAAAAGATTGGTACCTTTATATCTTGGCAAAACATTTATATCCTAAAGAGGTTTTGCCTGCATCATTCCTTGGACCTATCATATAATATGAATTTATATATATTTTGGGAGGAGTTCATGAATCAATTAAGATCCTCTACTTGGAACATCTTCCTTCCCAAAACTAAATTCATCTTGAACATGGTAGGAGAATGATCTCACATGAAATAGAAGGCTTGACTATTTCATATCTCAATTCAAAAAAGTTACTTACCAAGGTTTCATCATGAGATACAAATCTTGAAACCACAAGAAACTTCTTTAAAACTTTCGAAATCTTCTAAATAGAAGAGTACTCAAGGAACTTTGGAAATATAGTTGATGTTCTCATCCAACCTTGGGATGCTTGAGAAGTTACATAAAATATATAACTAATCAACTAAAGCTTTATCCGCATGACTTTCTAAGTACATCCAGGACTTAGAGTCATCATACATCACAAAAGAGTTTGCAAGTAATTAAATTTTCTTGGTTATCAAGAAAATTTATTACTTAACTTTATCCTAGTGCTTACTCATACCTAGCAAGACATCTAACATACTTAATTCTCATTAAGTATTTATGTTTGATAGTAGAGTATCGACTTGGGAAGAAATTGACTAATTACTTGAGTTGCAAACTAGAACTAGTATGTCTTTGCAACTAACTAGTCCTTGGTCTTCCCTAATGTCAAACTGCAAGCTTTGCAAAGTAAGCTAAATACTAAGAGAGTACATTTTCATATCTACTTGCAAACAGCATTCCATTCTTCCATGCAAATGCATGTATCTACATGCAAAAGCATATGTTCACATGTGTATGCATGCATGTTCTTTGCATGCCCAAAAAATAATACAACAATCATGCATGAACTTGATGCACGATTTTTTCCTTGTACTAAGAATGTATGTCATGCAATCCTGATGCATGTATATCCTTTCCTTTGTCTAAATGCACTATGATATAAAAAATACCCTTAAGGTGCAATAGAAAACTTACGCAATGGAAAGGAAATATGTATTTAAACTACCAAAATACATTCTTTGATGCACAAGGATCTTTTTGAAATCAAGTCTTTCCTTAATGCAAACTAATGCTTGGAATGAGAAATGGATTAATTCATTATTCTAATCTAGACTTAATCAATTGAAATCTTGGCTATTTCAATGTGCATCTAGGATTAAGTGTAGAATAATGAAAACAAAATAAATCAAGCATTAGGGCCAAGCAAAAACTGGAAAATACTTAGCTCCACATAGAGCTACGTCCTTCCTTTGATCCTTTGGAAGAGCTTTTCTCTCAAGACTTTGGTCCGAATTCAAAGTTAGTTTGACTTCGATCACCAAAAGGTCTCCGGTTCTTCACTCCATAGCTCCACTTCCTTCATACTTTGCTCAAAACTTTGGTAGTTTCAGTGGATAAGGTTCTGAAGTTTCTCTGCAACGTCGTGGGATCGAAACCCGGTGACCTCCCGATGGTAGTTCAGCTTTTCTTTTGGCCGGTTGAAGATGTCTCCTTCAGCACAAATTAAAACAAATCAATCACGTTCTCAGTAGTACTACCGTGAACGGTTGTGGTCTTATGGATAGGCGGACGCGCTCGCAGACAGAAGTCCCGTGTTCGATCACCCGCGGACCTACAACAGAGTGGATCAACATTTTTAGATCTCCTATTTGAGATCTTCTTCAGCACGCGCTTCGATCATTAATTTCTACTGCAGAGAAGTCTTCACGCGGACGATGTGTTTCTGTGGATAGAGCAGCGCGCCCCTAATGGGGGAACGGGAGTTCGAATCCCCTCTTCCACACTGTAGAGATGATCTTGGTCTTTTGCTCCTGGATGAATCCTTTGGCAGCCCGAAAGAGAGACCAGTATGAACTGCGACAGAATCTAGTTCACGTCCGACCGTGATCTTTGTGGATAGGCGATGGCGCTCTTATTGGGGGGGCGAGGGATCGAATCCCGCCGGCAGCACACAGAGTATAAACTTTTTTCCAAGCTTCTTCCGACTTAGGCTAAGTCAATATGCGAATTTCGGCGGCGGCGCACTATTTCTGATCATCTACGAGCATTGCACACGCATATAGGAGAGCGACTAGAGGAGCAAGATGATGATGATGAGCCTATCAAGGTCTCCATGGAAGCTCAACCTTGAGCTCTGATACCAATGCAAGAGAACAAGGATTACGACCACCACATGTTAGAGAGATGACTCTCCTCCCAACCTTATGCCTGTATATATAGCTGCTTGAACTAATGAGGACCACAAATGTAACTAGAGTCCACAAGTGCATGTGCAATCTCCTCCACTCCTTTCATATCCACCACTAGAGTCTATTAGTGGCTGGAGTGATCTCGACCACTACTTTAGTACCTTCCACTAAAGTCCACTAGTGGTTGTTGTACTGACCTCTTGAGTTAAGTCCACTGGACTCAAGTTAACTCACGTTAACTTGAGTTAGAAGGCTCTAGAGCTCTTTGGGCAAAACTCTGTCCCCATGCTCCCCATGGGAGTTGAACCCAAGACCTCCTCCTTCACAACCATGAGACTTAACCACTAGGCTAAGTGGATTACTTGAATATGAGAGCACATGACTTATGCTTGAGTCTACTCTTGAGATCTTTGGTCCTACAGACGAGTGACCAAACGGTATCCAATTTCAGATCTGTCTGAAGCCATCGGATCCCTAGATCATAGACTTACTTTATTACACACACATGCACACATAGACACATACACAGATACACATGCATAGACACACATACACATGCATACACACATACAGACACATATACACACACATACACACACATATATGCATACACACACACATAGAGAGACATACACACATATACACATACATGCATACATATGAATACATAATGCATATGCATATGCATACAATGTACATATATACTTACATGCATACATAATGCACATGCATAGATACATACACACACACAGACACATACACACATACACACACATAAACACATACATACTCATAGATACACACACATACACATAGACACACACATATACACATACATACACACATAATGATGCATACACACACATACACATGCATACACACATACAGACACATGTACACACACATTCAGACACATATATGCATACACACACATAGAGAGACATACACACACATACACATACATGCAGACATATGCATACATAATGCATATGCATATGCATACATACATACATACATGCATACATAACGCACATGCTTACATACACATACATAATGCATACACACACATATGCATACATAATGCATACACACACATACACACATATGCATACATACATACTTACATGCATACATAATGCACATGCTCACATACACATACATAATGCATACACACACATATGCATACATTATGCATACACACATATGCATACATACATGCATACACATACACACATAGACACATACACACACACAAACACATACACACATACACACTCATAGATGCATAGCGACACATACACGTAGACACATACACATACACACATACACATACACACACACATACACACACACACAAACATACACACATAGACACATACACACATAATGATGCATAAACACACATACATATGCATACACACACATATGCATACATACATGCATACACATACACACATAGACACATACACACACATAGATACATACATACACATAAACACATACACACTCATAGACACACACACATACACATAGACACACACACACACACATATACACACACATACACACATAGACACATACACACATAATGATGCATACACACATACACATGCATACATACATGCATACACATACACACATAGATACATACACACACATAGATACATACATACACATTAACACATACACACTCATGTTGGGAGTGATGGTTGGATGCACTCAGAAGATTGAGTTGGTACTGCTAATCCTGCTTTGCACCAGCCCTCTTTGATCTTTTTCTTTGTTTCTACTCCTTGATGATGCAGCGAAGACTGAGCCTTGTGGAAACTGATATAAGACTGTGTTCTAACTTTTCTGGAAAAAATTTCATCGAAATTTCACCAGACTGCCATTGTACTGTCACCGTAATTGTACCGGAATTGTACCGGAATGAACTATAATTTTGTTTATAATTACTTCAAGTGAACATACATGAAGTAAGGAAGTGACACATGAACTCTCTTAACTAACAGAACTTTTTCTGAAGTTTAAGAAAAAAACTTCTCTAGTTCAGACAGCCTCTTTTCGGTCAGACTTTGTACAGTGTATAGATATCTTTTTCACCGGAAAGATTGATCAACTAAAAGTAGAGATGTCTAGCTATAGAGTGAGCTATTTCTCATACAAAGCTTTGCATTACTCTGCGAGATCTATTGTGTTCTTCTACCGGAAAATTACTTGTTTACTATAAGAATTGCAACAGTGAGCACTTTGACTGTAATTTCTTGATTTCTCGAAATTGACTGAATCAAGTTGCTTCAAACTTTGTATGTTTGTGATATGCTTAGAGCTGAATCTATCAAGCTTTGAATCACTTGATTTGGTTCAGTAGATCCTGAGATATACTTCTTCAAGGTTGACAGACTTGAAGATAATGACTCAGAGAATCACAGAGTAAATGAATGTAAGTATTTGTATTAGATCATGTAAATGTACATCTCCACTGGCATGATAAGCATAGCTCAATGGTACTCAGAGGTGTAGGCTATAAAGTAGACCTCACACACTCAGTGATTGATACAGTAATGCCTCGGGATGAGTGAAGAACCCGCCGCGATATTTTTCCTTGTAGCTTTTATAGGAATTGAGTGATGACTTGAATTAGAATTCAAATCAATCTCCAAAAATCTTTCACCTAAAAAAGTTGATTGAGATATTCTCTCGATCAATCAACCGCCTTTTCACGACTTTCAATCAATTAGGCGTGATTGCGTAATACGCCAAGTCATTTATATTTTTACAAGAGATAAAATGGTAAGAAATCATAGGCATAAGTTCCTATGATCTTCGCTTCATGTATAGTCTTCAAAGTAGATATCCAAGCCAAATGTGAAGGCTTGTGTTGCACCAACAGCTCCCTCTCAAGCCAAACATTTTGGCTTAAGTCTTCAGCTTCATTCTTCAATCACATCCTGCAATCCAATCATGGATTTGAATCTGCATAACTTAGTTCCATCCAAAGCTTTAGTAAGTAAATCTGCACATTGCATATTAGTGGACACATAAGTCAACTGAATGTCTTTACTAAGCAACTTCTCTCTCACATAGTGGTAATGAACCTCTATGTGTTTGGTTCTGGCATGATAAATTGGATTTGCTGCAAGGTGAAGAGAGCTAGTGTTATCTCCAAAGATGATTGGTGGTCTAGTATATAAGCCTAACTCTGTATACAAAAGCTTCAACCAGATAGCTTCTTGAGTGGCATTTGCTAGCCCTCTATACTCTGCTTCAGTAGATGACAACGCTACTATAGGTTGTTTCTTGGCTGACCAAGAAATAGGTTTATCACCTGCAAAACATATGTATCCTGATCTGCTCCTCCTATCATCCTTGCAACCTGCCCAATCTGCATCTGAATACACTTTAATATCAATGTCTGATGTATAAGGAAAGTACAAACCATGGTTCTGAGTTCCTTTGAGGTACTTCAAGATTTTCTTTGCTGCCTCTAGGTGAGGTATCCTTGGTTTG
Organism: Ceratopteris richardii; assembly: GCA_020310875.1. NCBI lineage: Eukaryota > Viridiplantae > Streptophyta > Polypodiopsida > Polypodiales > Pteridaceae > Ceratopteris > Ceratopteris richardii. The sequence continues at coordinate 5,673,714 of CM035417.1, forward strand.
TGCATGAATTGACTAAGCACACTAACTCCATATGCTATGTCAATTCTTGTCAAGGTAGCATAGTTCAAGCTACCTACCATACTTTGGTATCCTGTGATGTCTTGGACTTCTTCTCCTTCATGAGCACTTAGCTTTAGGTTGACCTCCATAGGAGTAGTTGAGACTTTAGCATCCTGCAAGCCAAACTTCTTGACCATATCCTGCACATACTTCTTTTGAGTGATATATATACCTGAGTTGGTGTAGACTAACTCAAGACCTAAGAAATACTTTAATAATCCAAGATCATTGATCTTGAATTCCTTCATCATCTGTCCTTTGATATGTCTAATTCCCTGAACATCATTTCCTGTAATAATGATGTCATCAACATAGACACATAAATATATTACTTCTGTACTACTTCTCTTTATAAACAGAGAAGTGTCTGCTTTACTCATCACAAATCCTTGGTCTTGGAGGTAGGTTGTCAACCTGTAATTCCATGCTCTAGGTGCCTGCTTTAATCCATACAGAGCCTTCTTCAATTTACAAACATGATTTACCTTATTGGGTTCTTCATAGCCAGGTGGTTGTGACATGTAGACTTCTTCAGATATCCATCCATTCAAGAATGCATTCTTCACATCCAATTGGTACATGTTCCAGTTCTTGGATGCAGGTACACTCACCAATATTCTGATTGTTGGCATCTTTGCCACAGGAGAAAATGTCTCCTCATAATCAATGCCTTGGGTTTGTGCAAAACCCTTGGCTACCAACCTAGCTTTATACCTGTTTATTGTACCATCTGAATTCCTTTCGAGTTTGTAGATCCATCTGGATCCTATCACTTTCATAGATTCTTTCTTGGGTACCAAGTCCCAAGTGTCACTTTCTTTGAGAGCCTGCATTTCTTCATCCATTGCTTCCTTCCATTCTGATTTAGTGATTGCTTCTTCAAATAAACCTGGTTCTTCATTCAATAGATCCTTTGCAAGGTATACAGAATGCTTAGTTACAAGAGAAGTATCATACCCATATCTGATAGGCTTCTTACTTTCTCTCTGAGATCTCCTCATTGCTTGAGTTGAGGATTCTGGTATATTCTCTAGCTTCTTCATCTTCATCTTCCCTTTGGATTTCCAAGCCTTGAACTCCTCAAGATCTATTGTAACATCATCATCTGAACTTGAGTCTTCTTTCTGGACTGGTTCCTCCTTGGTAGGCGTTGGGAAGTCTTCTTCTATATCATAAGGTAGACTAACCTTCCTGCACTCATTCTCATACCATGAGTCATTCTCATCAAAGATAACATCTCTGCTTACCTTGAAACCTTTGTTTGAGGGGTTGTAGAATCTGTACCCTTTCTGGTTCAAGTCATAACCAATGAAGATACATTTTTCAGCTTTAGGATCTAGCTTTCCTCTTACTTGTGAAGGTATATGCACATATGCAATACAACCAAAGATTTTGCAATGATCCAAAGATGGTCTCTTACCATGCCAAGCTTCATAAGGTGTCATTCCATCAAGTGTCTTTGATGGCAACCTGTTAATGAGATATGTGGCAGTAGATACACTCTCTGCCCAAAGATAATTTGGCAACTTCTTTTCATTAAGCATAGACCTCGCTGTTTCTACAATGAGTCTATTCCTTCTTTCAGCTACCCCATTTTGTTCAGGTGAGTACCTTGTAGTGATCTCCCTTTTGATGCCTCTTTCCTGCAAGAAGTCTTCAAACTCATTTGAGAAGTATTCTCCTCCTCCATCTGACCTTAGCTTCTTCAAGTTTCTTCCTGTTTGGTTTTCAACCAGTGCAAGATACTTCTTGAAACAATTAAACACTTCATCTTTATGTTTCATGTAGTATAAGACAGTCCACCTGCTATAGTCATCAATGAAGGACACATAGTACCTCGATCCAGATATGGATGGCTCCTTGCTAGGTCCCCAAACATCTGTATGCACTAATTCCAGATAATCTTCATGCATAAAACCTTTTTTGTTATAAGGCAATCTGTGTGACTTACCAAATTGACAAGCTCCACACTTGTATATCATGTGTTGCTTGGATATATTAGGTATCCCAAGCACACATTGATCCCTGCACATTTGCTTTAAGGTCCTTTCACCAATGTGACCTAACCTCTTGTGCCAAATTTCCAATTCCGATAGCGTTTGATCCTTGTAATTGTACAGAGCAATGTTTTTGGTGTCTTCAAGCTCAAAAGTAAATAACCTACCTGATTTTTCTCCCTTGGCTATTCTTATGAATCCATGTCTTGGGTCCTCCACATATGCTCCATGTTGTGTGAATCTGACCTGCAAACCTTTTTCCACAATCTGACCTACACTCATTAGATTCTTGGTGATGGTTGGTACATAGAGTACCCTGCTCAGTAGATTCTGATTACCATCACATGTCTTAACATTGCCTACTTTAACAACTGAATGTTTAGTGTCATCACCTGTCTGCACTTGATGTTTGCCCGTGGGTTCTTCCAAATCAGAGAGTAGTGCCACATTACCAGCTACATGGTTAGAACAACCTGAATCAATATAGAATAAGTGATCATCATTGATACCTGACTTAGAAGTCATATTCATGATCAATAAAGAGTCATCTTGCTCCTCTGCATAGTTGTTGTAATCTCTTCTATTTCTGAATCCACCTTGGTAATTTCCATTGTGGTTGTTGTTGTAATTATTGTTGTATTGATTGTTGTATCCATTGTAGCTTTGATGTTGATTGAATCTGCCTCTAACTTGAGAGTATCCTCCTCTAGAGTAGCCTCTTCCTCTCTGAGTCTTATAATTTCTGTAGCACTCATCTGTGGTATGGTTAGACAATCCACAAATGTTGCATGGTGATGAGTTGTAGGGTCTCCCCCTACCTTGCTTACTTCCTCTACCTCTACCTCTTGAAGATCTACCTCTCCCTGCATAGTTTGCTTGGGAGGTAGAGCCTTCTTCATGAACCTTCTTACTTTTACCTTTATGTTTAACCTTTTTATCAGTGTATAAGGCAGAGGAGTTGTTACCTTTTGATTGTTCTCCATTCTTTGTAAGCTTTGCTTCATGTGTGAAGAGTTGACCAATCAGGGTTGTTAGATCAGGTGCTTGGATGTCCATGTATAAGTCCATTGCTGTGGTAAAGCTCTCCCATTTGTCATCAGCCTTTAGTCCATTGATTACCTGCCTTACTATTTGTTCCTCTTCAATCTCTTCTCCAATACTTGCCAGTTGGTCTGCAATGTCTTTGACCCTAGTGACAAAATCTGAAACTGATTGCTTTGATTGCTTCCTAAGAGTGGTGAATTCAATCCATAGTTGATTCTTCCTGGCCCTTGTGTTGGAAGAAAAATAGTTTGACAAGATTTCCCAAGTCTCTTGGGAAGTCTTACAATTCCTTACATGAGGTAAAAGAAAGTCAGATATAGAGTTAAGAAGGTAAGACCTTGCGAAAGCATCTTTTGCACACCATTGGTTGAGTCTCTCATGTTCATCCTTTGTGGGTAGTCCTCTAGTCTTGAATGAGGGCAATTCCTCATCTCCTGATATGTATCCAAATAAGCTCCTTCCTTGTAGATAGGTCTTCATCCTTAGAGACCAAGCTTGGTAATTGTTCCTGTCCAATTTGTCAATGAATGAAGGAAAACCATCACCCATGATTACCTTATTTGCTCTGATACCACTATTGGGAGTGATGGTTGGATGCACTCAGAAGATTGAGTTGGTACTGCTAATCCTTCTTTGCACCAGCCCTCTTTGATCTTTTTCTTTGTTTCTACTCCTTGATGATGCAGCGAAGACTGAGCCTTGTGGAAACTGATATAAGACTGTGTTCTAACTTTTCTGGAAAAAATTTCACCGAAATTTCACCAGACTGCCACTGTACTGTCACCGTAATTGTACCGGAATTGTACCGGAATGAACTATAATTTTGTTTATAATTACTTCAAGTGAACATACATGAAGTAAGGAAGTGACACATGAACTCTCTTAACTAACAGAACTTTTTCTGAAGTTTAAGAAAAAAACTTCTCTAGTTCAGACAGCCTCTTTTCGGTCAGACTTTGTACAGTGTATAGATATCTTTTTCACCAGAAAGATTGATCAACTAAAAGTAGAGATGTCTAGCTATAGAGTGAGCTATTTCTCATACAAAGCTTTGCATTACTCTGCGAGATCTATTGTGTTCTTCTACCGGAAAATTACTTGTTTACTATAAGAATTGCAACAGTGAGCACTTTGACTGTAATTTCTTGATTTCTCGAAATTGACTGAATCAAGTTGCTTCAAACTTTGTATGTTTGTGATATGCTTAGAGCTGAATCTATCAAGCTTTGAATCACTTGATTTGGTTCAGTAGATCCTGAGATATACTTCTTCAAGGTTGACAGACTTGAAGAATAATGACTCAGAGAATCACAGAGTAAATGAATGTAAGTATTTGTATTAGATCATGTAAATGTACATCCCCACTGGCATGATAAGCATAGCTCAATGGTACTCAGAGGTGTAGGCTATAAAGTAGACCTCTGTTGCTCTAGCACAATGGTAAGTACCACGTTAAGAAGCTTCACCTCCTTAATGTCAATCCGAGGGAGAGGTAGGAGTGATATGAAGATCGTGAACGTGAGATGATGTGAGAGTGAAGGTGAGAAGCACAAAGATGCACACACACATACACACACACAATGAAGAGACAAGCAAGACACAATGGAAGGTGGGAAATTAGCTCTATTACTCAAGAATACTCTTACAAGCTCAAAAGAACTCTAATCTCAAACAAGCTACAATGAACCAGCCTCAAAAATGAGCTCTCTAGCTCTTTTTATAGTTTCTAGACTAGTTTTGACCGGTTTCACATCTAGTGACCGGCCTAGTTAAAAAATAGGTCCTAGAGGCTATTTGGAAGGGTAAACGATGTCTAAAAATAACGAAAATTGGTATGAGCATTCTACCTAAGCTCCTCAAGCTCGAGGACTCCTCGGCTTGCACAAAATGGAGCTATGGATTACAAAATGTGGTTTTCTATGATACATATGTTACAATTAGTGATAACGATCACTGTTGAATGTTTGGAGAATTAATAAGAAATATGTTTGAAAATTGATCCGCCTGGCTCCCTGCTCCTTCTTTACATGCTTCCGTGGCGTCTGTGCCTCTGGCTGCTTCCAACACCCCCCTCCCTCTCGCTTCTGTCGTCCCTGACAGAACCTTGTTGTGAGGTCTGCCGGATGTAGTTCTGTAGGAGGTCTTGAGCGAGGGTGTGCTCTGATATACGAATGCCTCGGGCTAGATCAGCCTCGAGTTTCTCCCAGTCGATAGGTTGTGGTTCGTCTGGTGGTGGGAGCTGATAATGTGTGGAGTACACCATTCGTTCACAGGCGAATAATTGCAATAAGTGTGTGGGCTTGCTTATAAATACCTCTGAATGGTACTCCCAAAAGCTGGTGGTGAACATTTCTTCGAATGTCTGCTTGTAACATGCCGGCAGATATTTGATCCTGCAGTGCCAGGCGTAACACACCCGTAGCGATGGCGTTGTGCTCATATCATAGACTAAATCAAAGTTGCCATGCTCGAAGCCCGGGGTCTTTACATGGGGAGCCTTGATGCGTCGGAAGACTTTAAAGACCATCTGCATCATGTCAAAGATTTTGACAGTCATGTGCGCGGCAATATCATCCATGTGCTTTAATCGAGGGAGCCAGTGGCGGATCGTCGCCATCATGTATCCTACTGTGGGTAACTCGATTGGTGGCCTGAAATAGGGATAGTTCAGCCAGTCTTGGCACTGCTTATTGTTCTGTAGCTTAATAGCGAAGGCAGTCCAAGAGCGGCGTCGTGGGACTAGTCCCCAACATGGATTAAATTTTAAGTGCAGCGGCGCTTTCACCCATGTGCTCATCATCTCCGGATAGTTTTGCAATAAATCTCTGCGCCAGTCTGGTTGAAGGATTTCACCTCTCTGCGCCCTTGGTGGCAAGTCCTCTGGCTCGAATTGAGTGGCATGCGTGGGTTTCATACCTGTTTCTTTCTCTATGGCTAACTGGTATTCGGCCATTAACATGAAGTATGGTTTATATTGGAGCTCATGCCCAGATATGTATCGTCGCGGGGCCAATTGAGCAAAGAATGGTGACTGTAAAATTTTCTCTTCAATTATGGCCATGGCATGTAGCTGTGCCTCTACTCTAGCCGAGTGTGTCGTTCCGAGTTCTTCCACTGTCTTCATCCACGCGGGGGTAGGTAATTCATAGGTCATCTGGCCTTCGACCGTGACACGTCTGCCTGGGATGGGTATCGGTTCATATGCCTCTTCAAATGTCTCCTCCACCGGGATAGTGACGGTTTCTTCCTCAGCTGGTAGCTCAGGTGGGGAGTCTGGCCTTGGTGGTGCTTCATAGACTGCAATTCTCGATTCGAGATTTGTTACCTGGGCCCGGAGTGCGTTGAGTTCCTCTAAAATTTCAGGGGCAGGGTCCGCAGGCGCTGGTAATTCTACTGCTACTTGTACTTGTTGTGCTGCTGGTTCTCTGAGCTGTAGCAGTTTGTGATCTTCCTTTAACTTTTGATGCTCTTCATTCATACGATCATAGTCCTCGAGCAATCGCACATGATCATCTAGCAACATCCGCATCGATTCAGATGGGATTGCCTTGAATCTGCTTGGACTTAAGGGTTGGTCTGGATGGTCCAAAGCCGCTTCCAAGTTCTCTCTATTCTGCTCTTGGAGTCTCTGGTTCTCCTCTTTTGCTGCGGCTAAGTGTCTTCTTAGTAAGCCCATATTTCTAGTAAGCGTTGCATCGCGGACGGTCTGGGCTCGAAGTAGGTTATCCAAATCCGCGGTGGCCTCTTTGGTTTTCTCCTCACTTTCTAGTTCTAATTTGTGATAGGCCTCTCGTAAATCTTGGTATCTGCTGTTCAGTGAGGCGTTCTCAATTGATAACGAATTAAGCTGCGTTTGTAGTTCATTCGTCATCTTCTGCAGCTGTTGATAGTTGGTGCCGAGTGATGCAAACTCATCGCGGACTTGTGTCATGCATGTGAACATGTGTTGAAATGCGGTGTCTATGGTGGGCGATAGTAGTAGTGAAGTGCTAAATGAGGATGCAGTGGGAGTAGATGCAGTGGGAATGGGAAATGGGGTTGGGACAGTGGATGCAGTGGTGATTGTGGAAAATTGTGACGTGCCTAAATATGAGGGTGTTGTGAGTGGAGTGGGTGGTGGTGAGGTGGATGGTGATATGTCCATACCATTGGACGTGTTTAGTGTTGTGACTGTGAAAAGTGGTGTGATTGTGGGTGGTTGTGAAGGCGTGAATACGGGATTTACAAATGTAGTGTAGTTTACAGGGGGAATGGTTGGAGCAGCTTGGTGAAACGGGGAAATAGGGGTTATGGTAGGTTGGGGAGGTGAGACTGGTGAGAAGGTTAGTGGGGTTAGGAAGGGGAATGGGGGTCTTAGAGGTGGGGGAAACGCTGGGAAGGATGAAGGGGTGAAGGGGTTAACATATGGATGCGGAGGGTTGGGTGTGGGCAGGGTGGTATGAATGGGTAAGGAAAAGGTTGTGGCTATGTTGCTATGTACAGGTGTGGATGTGGGGTGAACAGGTGGGTGTGCGGGGGATACAGGATGGGTTGGTGAGAGATGAGGTGAGAGGGGAGTAGAAGGGGTGGATGTTATTTCGAGGATAGTAGTGGTATGTACAACAGTGGTACGTGATGGGGAATCTACGAGGATGGGTTCGGTGGTCAATGAACGTTCGGGGGCGAGGCGTGCCTCCCTGGCCTGTGCTGAAGATTGAGCTCCTGTTGGTACACGAATATACTCTCCCGGCTTTGAAAGTAGTCGCACTCGGCGGGGGTCAAACTGTGGTAGTTGCTTTCTTTGTAAAAACCTGAGTGCTTCATGGGAGCCTACTGATTTGACTAACTCTCTGAACCCTCTGATGTAGGCATCTTCGAATCCTCCGGAGATGAGTTCCTGTTCAATTAATGCCTGGCTCTCCTCTTCAGTTAACTTCTTTCGTGCCCAGACTTTCACCATGGTTCGATATAATTTTTTGATGGCCAGCGTGTATGCTGCGGCTTCGAAAGTCTCATCTTCATATGTGCTGGTGTCGCCGTGTGTGTCGGTTTGTTGGCCTTGGCCCTCTGTCTGTCCGTCATGTGAGCTCTGGCTGGCTTCATCGTCGCCTTCATCGTCGTCTGTTTCGGTTCTTTCTTCTTCAGAGCCCGACACAGCTTGTCCCTGTGGCAGATCTCGCGGCGTGGTAGGGTAACTGGGACGCTCATATTCCTGGGAGAACAGCTGTGCTTCTGAATACTAGAATTCATTTGAGAATGCATCAGGCATCTCAAAGTCAAATGTCGTGTTTATGGGGTCGGCCTCCATATGTGGTATCGGGAAAGAAAACGCTTCCGCACCAATAGTGGTGGGAGCTTCTGCTGTTGTGGTGGTGGGTTCTGAGGTGGCGGCTGCCTGAGGTGCAGCCGTATTAGTGGTGCCCTCCGTAACCACTGGTCTGGACAACCTTATGCGAATAGGTTGTACAGTGGGAGCAGCTTCTGTCTGTGGTCGCTCTGGAGATGGTTGTGGTGATGGCGACTCTGGCACTTGAAGGCAAGGGATGGTGCCTCGCATGCGCTTACCTGCCCGTGTCCTACTGGGCTTCCTGGCTTTCTTCGTTGTGCCCTTGAATGCCTTCAGTTCTTCTCCTGTTAGTGCACACTCAATTGGCAAGTCATAAGCCAAGCACATATACACAATTCTTGTGAGTGCACAACATCCATTAAGCACTTTTTTACGCTCCCATCTGTGCTGTGCCAGATACATTTGATCTATGATCCAGCTTGCCAGATCAACAGTTTGAGGTCCCGTGCATGCCAAATACAATCCAAACCAGATTCGTTTATGGGGCATGGTAAATCTGTCCTGAGCTGGAAATGCGAAATGTTGCATGCATATCCTTAGTGGCTTTGACAGCTCAGGTGTAATGGCCGAAATCTCCTCCCACTTCGTGACATCCCCACGTTTCATCGGTTCTGGAATTAATCTCTCTCGATCTGTGGGTGTGTGGGTTCCATGAATCTTGATGGCTGCTCTGATTAAGTCCTTAGAGAGATAAAATCTCTTGTAAGGTGGATCATCCACTAGAGTAGGCAATATGAAGGTTCCTGGGATGTCCTTATTCTCTGATGCCAGCAATGTAGTGATTAAATAATAGCACCTGTAAAAATCCGGTTTGGGCAGAGGATCACTGAAATACTCTGTGAAGCCTGCTCTGGCCCAAACATGAGTTAAATCCTGGGTGCTTTGTAGGGCTTCGAACTCTCTGGAGAAAAACTGGTACTTTCCCCACGTGCAGTCATCAAATGTCAGAGAGGATTCAAATATAAAGTCCGCGTCCGCAAGGGGTCCTGCAAGGCCCTGAAACCAATGAGAGTTCTTGTGTATCTTTTCGGTGTAGCCCATGGGTGGGTTGTCGATAGGCATGGGCCCTGGAAATCCCTGAAATTCCGGCGGTGGAGCAGTCGGGTGGGACTCTGCTCGTCGCACGTTGAGGGGCACAGCCGCTACACTGGGGCCTGCTCCAGATGTTCCTTCGTCGGTTTGCATGGTGACGGATGCGCTAATGAGAAAGATCTGCTACAAAAGATTAACACATTAGCATGGAAATTAATTATGATCCCATTAAAGTGAGACCGCAATCCCTTTCCATAACTGATGCGTAACCCGTGTAGCCAAGTGATGTGATGTGATCGATGCAATGTTTCTTGCAGCACTAGTGCAGGTCTCTAGAGACCTATACGTTTCAGATCATGCATACATTTCTTGATGAGAATACGAGTGATGTGTGATGATGGTGGGTGAATTTATACAAGGTTTAAAGGTTAACGATTTAGTACAAGGTTGTATGTTAGACGGGGGGTAGTTAGACAACGGGTTAGGGGAAGACGGTTGGACACGCTTCGGTATCCATTTCCTAAGAGTCTTTGAGTGGGTGGTGGGTTTCTGCTGAGGGGCAAAAGGTAGTATCGGGTGTGGTGGTGTTGAGGGATGGAAGGATTTGTGAGGGGTATATATTACATGGCTTAAGGGTTGGGCTATGATACATGGTTTGGGTACCCAAATCTGCGTGGGTGTGGGTCTATGGGTAAGGTATTTCTTGGCGATCCAAATTTGTCGAATGGTCGGACCTGTAGAAGGAGGTCGAGGGGATGGTGGATACCGATTCTGTTTCTGCCCTGCCTTTTTCTTGTCGATCTCTGCTTGGTTGGAGTTCTTCGGTGCTTTTTGTCCTTTTGGCACCCATATTTGTCTGGTGCCGCTTCCTTTGGGTGGCCTAAACTGCCTTCCTTGTTGTATCTTCTAGTACTGCAGTCGGTCTGGGTTCCTTCGTCGTGGTTGATTCTGTTGTTGTCGAGGTTGAGAGGTCGGATGGACGCTCTGCTTTGGAAAAGAAGGGAAATCCAATACTTGCGTGACCTGCCCATTAGGAAGTGATTCGTTCTTTAACTTTAATCTAGGCCAGTCCGCAACAAGTTTGGAAGGATGAGCACCGCAGGGTGTCGTGCTCATTTGGCCGCTGATGCAACCCACCTGACCACTGATTGTGTCCATCTGCCCTTGTGGTTGGGTAACTGTCTCTTCTAGTTTGCAGGAAGTCCCAGGGAAGATCTCCTGTCGTCCTTCTGCTTGACAACTGTCCATAGCCAAGCCCGAGTGGGTTGGTGTAGACGTAACGTGACTGGTCTGCTTAAAGATCTTCCGGTCTTCCGTCGCATGCATTTCATAGGGTCTAGGGTCACAACCGTCAAGCAGAATGCCGTTAGGGAAGTCAAGCGGTATCACTCGCTTCTGCTCGAAGGTTCCAATCTGTAAGGAGCCTTGTCTAAGATTTAGGTCCACTGAGTGATCGTATAGCCAATCTTGGCCAAGGATTAGGGGTTCTATCAGGTCGTCATCATGGCACACTAGTAGCTTTGCTGTCATCGTCAAATCCTTAATGAGGATAGGAAGGTCCACCTCACCCATGCAAGGGGTTTCCATGCCTCCTAGGCCTATGAGGTATGCCTCAATTGGCCGCATTTCTATTCCTGAATCCTTATAGTGGGACCACCTAATCGCACTAGTCGCAGCACCTGAGTCAATTAAAGCCCTGAGTTCTTGGCAATAGTTGCCGTGTTCTAGCCTAACTGTAATGAATGGTCTCCTGTCCACTATGCTAAGATGAGTGGTTGACTTTACTTGACACATGGCCATGGGATATCTGGGTGATGTTTCCAGATGGTTATAATGTTCTCTCCCTAGTCCTTGTCTTCTTAGCTTCATGTGCTTAATGCGTTCTATTGCTTCTGCCTGAGCTTCCGCTCGTATTCTATTTTCTTCCTCCTTACGCTTCTTTGCCAATGTGAGTCGTCCAAGCATATCCTCAGTAAGAGGTTCCTGATATAGCTTGACTCTACAGCCACTAATGTAATTAGGCATTATATCTCCTTCTAAGGTGGCTAACTGTACTGCTCCACTTGTCGAAAGTCTGTTAATGATCATAGGTCCATAACCTCGCTTTTCTAACTTCCGTGCGTGCTGTTTCAGTGTATACACTAGAACTAAATCTCCTTCTTTTAGGCCTTTATCTTTCACATGTGCATCAAAATATGCTTTCTGTCGCTTCTTCGCTGCGTATATTCCTGCTGCTGCTTTCAGCCTGGTTTCTCCTAATCGTTCCAAGTCCATTATTCTTGCTGATAATTCATGGCCGGTCCACTGATGTTCTTGTGCAACCTTAAGGGTCGGTATCAAGAAGTCCAAAGGAAGCACAGCATTCTGACCAAAAACCATCTGAAAGGGAGTTGCATTGAGTACGGTCTTGTAGGCCACTCGATATGCCCAAACAGCGTGGTGTAGCTGTTTGTCCCAATCTGAACGTTTACTGTTCACGAGTTTCGTCAGTACGGTACACAGTATTTTGTTAGTGCTTTCAGCCTGACCATTGGCCTGAGGATGATATGGTGCAGATTTCTTGTGAATCACCATAAAATCCTGTAACAAATATTCAATGACTTGGTTTAGAAAGTGAGTGCCTCGATCGCTCACTAACTCTATAGGCAATCCATATCTTGTAAAGACATTTTCAAATAAGAATTTTGCAGTCGTGTGAGCATCATTCTTTTTTGTGGCTTTTGCCTCTACCCATTTCGTAAGATAATCTGTGGCCACAATAATGTATTCCGCATGTGTACCCTTTGCAGGGGGGTTGATGGGTCCTACAAAGTCGATACCCCACTTTGAAAATGCACGTCCGCCCATCATGGGTTTCAATGGCATTTCATCTCTGCGAGTAGGAAACTGAGTTCTTTGGCACACATCACATCTCCTTACATAGGTATGAGCATCCATGTGAAGAGTGGGCCACCATAATCCTGCAAAGAGAATGGCTTTGACTATCCTATCAGGTCCAAAATGACCTCCTGCAACACCTTGGTGTGCAGTCTCTAGTATGCTAAGATATTCGCTCTCATGAACACATTGTCTTAGATATCCATCTCGTCCTCTTTTGTATAAATTATCGCCAATGAGTGAATAGTCTTGAGCTTCCTGCTCTAGACTGCGTTGTCGAGCTAAAGTCATGCCTTGAGGGAATGTGTTCGTCCTCAAGTATGTCACTAAAGGTTCACTCCATTCTGGTGTGAGAGACATGTGATATAATGTCGCATGCTCTACTGGTGGTCTTTCACAACAAACATGGCATTCCTTACACAACTTGTAGACATCTGCTTCCATCGTAGGCCAATATACTCCTAATCTATGCAGAGTCTGTAATGTTCGATGTTTTGAATGGTGTTGCTTTAGTGCACCTATGTGTGCTAATTGCAACCAATTCGCATGTTCTGATTCATCTACACAACAAGCAAGAATCTTTTGATTATCCTGTTTATATATGCTTCCTGCCATTATTTGGTATCTCTGAGACTTGGTAATCTCTTCTTCTCTGATCTTTATCCTAGGATTCTTGGGTCCATAGGTGAGAATAGGGACTATAGGCTTAGCCCATTCCGGTGCTATCTCGAGGTTAAACAAGTATGCATCTGGTAATTCATCCGCTACTCCTTGAGGAGCTTCTCCTGAGGTTAATCTTGAGAGGTGGTCAGCTCTAAGATGCGTCTTTCCTTTCCTGACTACTACTTCAAAATCGTACTCCATGAGTAATAGAAACCAACGTATTAGTCGTCCTGTGTTACATGGTTTGTTGACTAAATATAATAGGGCTTGATGATCTGTAAAGAACTTGAATTTGTTGGCCAACAAGTAGTGCCTAAACTTCTTTACTACGTAGATCATCCCTAACCCTTCTCGTTCCGTCGTGGTATAATTTCTTTCTGCTGCGTTCAGTTGTCTGCTAGCGTAAGCTATGGGGAGATCTATGTTACCTTCATTCGTGGGTTGCGCTAACACACATCCTATGGCGTAATTGGATGCATCCACATGTACATGAAATGGCTTACTCCAATCTGGGGTAGTCAATATAGGTGCTGAGCACAAGCGTCGTTTGAGTTCATTGAATGAGTTTTCACATTCATCTGTCCATTCAAAATTGGTTAAAAGAGAGTACAGAGGCTTAGCTATGATTGCATACATGTGTATGAATCGTCGATAATATCCACAATGGCCCATAAATGCCTGTACCTCTTTCACGTTAGTTGGTCTAGGTAATTCTGCAATTACCTTCACCTTTTCTTCATCCGTAGAGATTCCATTTTTTGACACAATGTGTCCTAGAATTTTGCCTTGTCTGACCATGAAAACGCATTTTTCTGGATTCAAACAAACCTGATATTCTCGACATTTGTCAAATATTTGTCTTAACTCTGGGATATGTGTCTGTCTTATATTTGAATGCGCACACAAGTCATCGACATAAACTTCCAAGCTCTTGCGTAAGAATTCCTTAAAAACATGACACATGAGTCGCTGGAAAGTGGCGGGTGCATTTGTTAAGCCAAATGGCATTACACGAAATGCAAATATGCCCCATTCAGTGGCAAAAGCCGTCTTATGTTGATCTTCTGGAGCAATGGCTACTTGATTATAGCCTGAGAATCCATCAAGAAAGCTGTAAACTTCCTTGCCCGCAACTCTTTCCAATAGGTGTTCTGTGATAGGAAGAGGATAACTATCTCTAATCGTGGCGGCATTAACTTTTTTAAGGTTAATACACACACGCAATTTTCCATTCTTCTTGGGCACAACCACAATGGGGGATACCCATTCGGTATGCTCAATTTCGTAAATGAATCCTGCTTCTATCAATCGATCTATCTCCTCTTTAATCTTCGCAGCGTAATTATCATTGTACGTGTAAGGTTTCTGTTTTGTCGGTTTTGCATCTGGAGTCATAGGGATTCTATGAGAACATATATCTGGATCTACTACTTTCAAATCTTTGTAACTCCAAGCAAAAACATCTCTATATTCGCGCAATAGGGCAACTAGTTCTTCCTCTTCTTCAGTCGTCAAATCATGCCCTATGTGTGTGCATTTTTCTTCTTCTCCTTCTATGGCAACTATTACTTTCTTGGTTTTCTCTCGGTTATCGTATACTTGTCCATCATTCGCCTTTCTATTAGGCATTCGTACCATGATTCTTCTATCTTCGATTTCATATTTCTTGAAATTCTCGGGTACTTCAAACAAAGACTCTTCTTTTTCTGTCATGGTTTCTTTCTTCTTCCTTTTCTTGCTTTCACTCTTAGTAGTCACTTCTGTGGCTAACCTTACCTCGTTCGTAATTTCCTTGTGTCTCTGAGTGTGAGTCTCTATTTCGTAGAAATATTCCTCCTCTGATGCAAAGGGTGGGTCCATGATAATTGATTCTAAATCAAAATCGCTTGCATCCTCGAATGCATCAGTGTTCGGTTCACACTCTTCTAAGATTGCATCGCACATGATTGGCTCTATCGTGAAAACTGAAATGTCATAGCCATCCTCGTCATAGTGGGGTGTCCATTGTTCTTCATTGATGGCTACATCCATGGTTGCTAGTATTTCCGCCCAACCATGGGGTTCAAACTCTTCGTCTGGGAATACTACAGGTGCGTAGGCTGGATCTTGAAGGGTTCGTGGATGTTGTTCTGCACCTAAGGTCCTTGCTTCTAATCGTTCTTCCTCTTGTTTGGCTACTTTACACATCCATAAATGAGTATCCTCATGCAACCAAGAAGGATCTGACTCTAATGAGTGCACGGATTCTGTCTCTACTGGTATCTTATGGATGGTATTCCATTGTATTGGGGGTACATCTCTGTGTGAATAGTCTTTAAGGTTGACTTTGGTAGTCACTCCTAAATGTTGCAAGTACAAAGAATTAGTTCCCCAATCTTGTACAATTTGCAACTGACGCATGAATGGTCGTCCCAATATCATCTCATAAGCACGGTTTTTTGCAAAGTCACAAATGGCAAAAGTATGCTCAAATTCTACACCACAAGTGGTGAGAGATATGCCTTCTAGTAAGCCTAATGGTTTTTCTATGTGTCCATCAGCCATTTGTAGCTTCATCCTGGTGGGTCTGAGGGCTGGCTTACCCCAACGTTTCCATAAAGCGGTAGTAGCGATGGCTACTCCGGCTCCTGAATCTAAGATGGCTTTCGTGGTGTAGCCTTGATGGGTTATTGGAAGATATGTGTTAGCTTCCTCTCCTTCGCTTACGTCTCCAATCTTTTCCACGGGTATCTCTGGTACTTCTTATGTGATCCTATCTGAGAGGGTGTGGTAGCTAGCTCAGGGAATTGATTTGCTACGTGCTTCCACAATTCTGGTTTTAACTTTAACAATTCCTCCAGGGTGAGATTACACTGTACTTTAGTGTTCTTGATCACTTCCGTGTTCCTAGGGATCACTGATTCTTCATTCCTCACTATTATCGTGGGTGCTCTCATACTAATAGACTTCGCTTCCCAAGGTCCTGTGAACTGAGGTAATTCTTGTAGAGAATTAGATTCAAATCCTGTGGGTTCACTCAGTTGCTCCACCTCTACATCATCATATATAGAGGGGATGTCTTGGGGAAATTGTTCCTACAAGTCGTCTATTTCTTGAATAGGAGGATGAGTTTCTTGTTCTCTTCTCCATTTCTCTTCTTGTATTTCTCTCAAAAATTCATGCGAGTACCTATGTATGGAAGACAAGTTGTCTTGACTCTCTGTATTGGGCACTTGAGACAGGGATGGTGCATTCCTTTCCTGTGTCTCTAGGACAATAGGGTTCCTAGACTGATCCTTTTTCTCTTTGCTTTCAATCAAGTGTTCTAGCCTCTCCATTAGTCCTTGAAAGTGTAATTCCGGTTTTGCCATGTTATTCCAATTAAGATATCTAGAGGCTTCAAACAAAGCTTGTGCTAGTTCTACCATTTTCATGCAAAGTTTAGTTCTCTCAATTTCTAGATCAGCTCGAGGATAGTTTTTACTCATTTCCGTTACTTGAGGTCCCTCTTTTATTCTAGCCTGATATGCACGAAATATCATGTCTAGATCTTCCGGTATGGGTTCCGCTAAAACTGATCCTGATTTCTGAGCTGGGATTTCTTGGTTTAATTCTTGTGAAGCCAACTCTTGTATTTTGGCTCTAGATTCCCTTAAACTTCCTTCCAACTCACTTATCTTTTTACTCCACTTTCTCTTTATTCTTTCTCTGGAATCTTTCCAAGATTTTGTCTTTTTACTGCTAGATTCTGCAACTTCACTAGTTCCTGCTACTTTCTCTTGATTAAGCTGTTGGTTTTCTAAGAGCGCCTGGGCTCTGGTTATAGCTTGGATAGGCACATATGTAGGGTTGGATCCATCTGCGTTGTTTACAATACCTATCACGTTGATCGGTGTCACATTCGAAGCATTAACTGGGTTCTTAGGACAATCTTTGATTATGTGCTCTTTGCCACAATCGACACAAAAGCCTTGTATGTTATAGTACTGTGATTGCCTTGCTATTGGGGGATGTGGACAATCCTTTATGAAGTGATCTCCTTGGCACCTAAAGCATGGTCCTCTAGAGCCCTGTGGTCTCTGTTGTCTCAATTGGGGCCGTGGGTTTGGGTTTGCGTACATCACATTAGTATAATCTGGCTCCCAACTAGGTTCCATTGGTGGACTATCATAATGATATGTCTCCACATGTTCTGGTGACTCCGTGTAATAAGCGGGTGGACTAGTTACATGAGTAGAGTCAAAACTGTTTGAGTTCGGGTCACTTTCTGTGATCAAGGGTGAAGAAGGCACTAAGGCCCTACTTAGGTTCTCTTCTGCAGCAGCGTATTTGACTGAGATGACATTCGCTGGTGGGGGTGGCTGCTGAGCTAAGACGGGTTGAGGTCTCTGTTGAGCCTGGTATGGGTAGTTCTGGGGAGGCCTATAGTAATAAGGCTGAGCATTGTATTGGCCTTGATACCTACCTGGCTGCTGGTATGTTTGTGGGTAGTTCTGTCTCACGGTTTGTTTGTTGTATGGGCAGTCCTGAGCCGTATGATTCGTGTATCTTCTCTCAATTGTGCAATATTGGCCACTAGGGTTGGCGCGAGGTTGAGGTGCATTGGGGCACATGTTTGCCAAATGATTTCCACCACAAGCGTAACAACGTACATTTGTAGGTAGCTTGGGCACCTGTTTACTAGAAACTCCTAGTTTTTGGGCCACTTTTTCTGCTAGGTCCTCTATCGAATTAGACAATTTTGTGGATGCTAGAGAAGAACAATCTGAGTCTTTATAGACCTTTGAGAGTTCTAATTCATCTCCTAGGTTGTCCTCAATGTCTATACATATTCTTACACACTCCTCTAGCGTTCTGGGTTCTTTTAGGTACACATAGGAGCGTAGTTTAGCGCTCAACAAGCCATCTAGGAATAGTGATACTTGTTTGGCTTGTGAGGGTAGCTCTTGCATTGGACATCGCTCAACATATTGTCTGAATCTACGACCTGCCAGTCTTACTGTTTCCTGAGGGGTTTGTTTAAAGCTATGAATCAACGAAGACGTGTCATGTCTAACCCCACTTTTAGAGAATTCAGTGATGAATGACTCTAAAAAATGATGGATGTCTCTAAATTGCCTTTGTTGCAGTGGTTGGAACCAAGTTAAAGCGGTATTCTTTAACGTTAGTCCAAATGCATTGTATTGCGTGAACATGTCCTCGACTTGTTCTGCTCTTAGTACTTGCTTGAATTCTGCGACATGGTCATAGGGATCTCCTGTCCCATCAAAGTAATTCTTCATTGATTTTACTAACTGTGTGGGTCTCAATACTCTTGCGTGTTCACGTGGTCTAGGTAGAGGAAAATCATCTCTACCACCTGGTATTCCATGATCTCTTTGTCTATCCGCGCTATTGATGTTCGTGGTTGTTCTATCTCTCCCTATGGGGTGATTGAAGCTTACTTCCAGTCTCTCTTTATTTCCTTCTCTTTGATTTCCAAGGGCTGAGGATGTTCCTGCCCCTTGTTGATTTGCATTCATGTTTGTTCTGGATGGAGGGAATATCAATTAACCTCTCCAAGTGTAGGTGTTTTTAGCGCGCTCAGGCACCACAAAGACTCTTTGTGAAGTCTCATCCAGGTATACCACCTTTCCAGGTGTATCTGGGTCCTTGAATTCATAGATTGTGATGATGCCTACCTCACTGGGGTTTTCCTTTCTGTACCTCCAAAAGGCCTCGTCTGTCTCTTTATTTACGAACAACTCGGTGCTCCTGTTATCTTGAGGGATCCACTCTGGGATGAGTACTCTCGTTAATACAGATTTCCCTCTCGGTGTTCTGGGCTCTCCTAACGGTTCTTTTCCTTGAAATTTCGCTTCCGTTTCTAATTGAATTGTGCCAAACTCATTAGTGTCGTTTGGCTGCGTACTTAGGACATACATGGTTCCTTCTTTGTCTATGTAAGCGTCTCTCTCAAACTTCACCACTGGTCTTTCCAATCCAATGGGTTGATCAGGGTTGTGCAGTTGCACCACTTGCCTCTGCAACCCATCCTCATAGATGCGAGCACCTAGTCGGTTGGTTCGGAGAAACTCTAGTTGCGTTCTATAGGGTCCTTCTGGCTTTTCTAGGTATGCTACATGAGACCCTCCTTCTGGTCTGTCTGTGCTAAATGCCATTTCTGATTCGCTAGTATCTGAGCTGTCGTAGGGGTAATTGCTATTCAACTGCTGAGCCCAAGATCGAGCGGTAGTTCTTACACTAGCCTCTGATGATCTAAGGCTTCGTCGGTCTGACTTACCTATATGTTTGCCCGATCTAAGGTTCATTAATTTCCTTCCTTGCTCACTCAATTACACACTTAGATCGTCAATGGTCCTTTGTTATTACTGTCTTGATTCTTTTTACTTTTCTTTGGATTCTTGTCTTAATTTATGCGTCAGGAATTCGACTTTCGTTATGATTTTGAATTCTCGTTCCGTCAGACTTAAGTTCTTTTCTTTAGGTTTTCGTCACACACACCTTTACTTTAAGTCTTAAACTTGAAAGAATTAGGTATCTTGAACTTGAGGCGTTCCTATCGTCGTTAATCCACAACTACCGTTTAGCCTAAGCTAAGAATTGACTGAGGGGGTTGAGTAATCTTCCAACCTCGAGTCGGCTTTTTTGGTTGCTCTGATGCCCTGTTGCCCAAGAAGCCGTGCTTCCCAAGCTCTGCTGTCTTCACTGCCTTGTTTGCTTGCCTTGGATTGCCCTTGCTAGACCTGGAAACTTCCAATGTTAGACCAATTCACAAGATGATTAAACACTTGAGTATATACACCTTTTAGTCCCTTCCCTTTTGCCCAAATTTTCAATGTGTGCCCCCTGGCTTCCTAGTCCCAAACTGGGTGAACCTCAAAATAGCTTATCTAAAAATAGATGTATCCGTGGAGAGCTTTCTAACGAGCTATTAAGCTCAAAAAACGGACTTCGGATGAGAAAGTTATACGCGTTCAGGCCCTGGGGGGTAAAATCTGATAATCCAGTTTTCCCTCAAATATGAGCTAAGGGGTCTCCTATGAGTCTAATGGTCCAAAAATTTCTCAAAAATACCCTCAAAATTGGTCAAAAATTGGAGCCCAAAATTTGCGATGGGGGTGCACAATCGCGATGGTCTGGGACCGTCGTGATGGTCCAAGCGAACCGTCGCGATGGCGTGGAATTTGGACAATCGCGATGGCCCGAAAAAGTGAACCGTCGCGATGGCCCGAAGTGAACGATCGCGATGGCGTGGAAATGGACCGTCGCGATGGTCCGAAAAATGAACCGTCGCGATGGCGTGATCAGGCGGACAATCGCGATGGCGCGGTCAACGGTCAACGGTGGACAATCGCGATGGTCCGAAGTGAACCGTCGCGATGGTCCGCGATGCGATGGCTTGAGCCAATCGCGATGGTCCGATTTTGGGCTGTCGTGATGGTCCGCGATGCGATGGCTTGAGCCAATCGCGATGGTCCGATTTTGGGCTGTCGTGATGGTCCAAAAAATGAACCGTCGTGATGGTCTATCGTGACACGTGGCACTGTCGTGGCGATGGCATAAGCCAATCGCGATGGTCCGGGGTCAGCTGAACCGTCGCGATGGTCCAAGTGGACCGTCGCGATGGCTCAAGTGAACCGTCGCGATGGTCCGAAAAAGTGAACCGTCGCGATGGTCCGGCCGAGCCGTCGCGATGGCGTGAGCCTATCTCGATGGTGCGACACAATCGCGATGGTCCGAGCCAATCGCGATGGTCCACCAAATAACGAATTTTCAAAATGTAATTGTGGTTCCGTGAATGCGCAAGTATCGCCTATCTAGTGGTGTGGTCGCCTACCTCAAAAACCGAAAATTGCAGACCATCGCGATGGTCTTCCACACTCGGAAATCTCTGACAGAAAGTACATTTTTTACCTTTTGGAAGCTTTCCTGATGCTCTGAAGCTCTGTACCTGCAAGAAAACTCAAGAAAACACAAGTGCATACAAGCGCAAAAACTCTCTCTCGCTCTCTCGCACACACAAATGAGGGGAAATGAGGTGAATAGGGGGATATGGTGAATTTTTTGATTTTTTTGGAAATGGAGATGATGATGCAATGATGAAGATGGAGTATGGGGAAGGTGAAAAACACTAAAAACTAAGTAAAAACAACAACAAAACTGAAATTTTTACCTTCCAACGCCTCTTCTTGCTATACTCTTACCATCACACATTCGTCCTAGACTCGATCCCCGGCAACGGCGCCAAATTTGGTGTTGCTCTAGCACAATGGTAAGTACCACGTTAAGAAGCTTCACCTCCTTAATGTCAATCCGAGGGAGAGGTAGGAGTGATATGAAGATCGTGAACGTGAGATGATGTGAGAGTGAAGGTGAGAAGCACAAAGATGCACACACACATACACACACACAATGAAGAGACAAGCAAGACACAATGGAAGGTGGGAAATTAGCTCTATTACTCAAGAATACTCTTACAAGCTCAAAAGAACTCTAATCTCAAACAAGCTACAATGAACCAGCCTCAAAAATGAGCTCTCTAGCTCTTTTTATAGTTTCTAGATTAGTTTTGACCGGTTTCACATCTAGTGACCGGCCTAGTTAAAAAATAGGTCCTAAAGGCTATTTGGAAGGGTAAACGATGTCTAAAAATAACGAAAATTGGTATGAGCATTCTACCTAAGCTCCTCAAGCTCGAGGACTCCTCGGCTTGCACAAAATGGAGCTATGGATTACAAAATGTGGTTTTCTATGATACATATGTTACAATTAGTGATAACGATCACTGTTGAATGTTTGGAGAATTAATAAGAAATATGTTTGAAAATTGATCTGCCTGGATCCCTGCTCCTTCTTTACATGCTTCCGTGGCGTCTGTGCCTCTGGCTGCTTCCAACAACCTCACACACTCAGTGATTGATACAGTAATGCCTCGGGATGAGTGAAGAACTCGCCGCGACATTTTTCCTTGTAGCTTTTATAGGAATTGAGTGATGACTTGAATTAGAATTCAAATCAATCTCCAAAAATATTTCACCTAAAAAAGTTGATTGAGATATTCTCTCGATCAATCAACCGCCTTTTCACGACTTTCAATCAATTAGGCGTGATTGCGTAATACGCCAAGTCATTTATATTTTTACAAGAGATAAAATGGTAAGAAATCATAGGCATAAGTTCCTATGATCTTCGCTTCATGTATAGTCTTCAAAGTAGATATCCAAGCCAAATGTGAAGGCTTGTGTTGCACCAACAACTCATAGACACACACACATACACATAGTCACACACACACACATATACACACACACAAACACACATAGACACATACACACATAAGAATGCATACACACACATACTTATGCATACACACATACACACACATATACACACACACATACACACATATATGCATACATACACACATACATGCATACACATACATAGAGAGACATACTCATACATACACATACATGCATATATATACATACATAATGCATATGCATATGCATACATATATACATACATACATGCATACATACACATACATAATGCATACACACACATATGCATACATAATGCATACACACACTGTAGCTTAGTGATGAGTAGCACCTCCTTTAATGTCAATCCGGGAAGACGTGAGGATGGTATGAAGACCTTGAGCAAGTGGCGGCACAAGTGCGTGGGTGAGAAGCACACAACATGCACACACATACACACACACGCGCACACACGGCAAGACAAAGAGTGAGAATAAATGGAGTTCTTAGATTACTTTCCAAAAGCTCTTACAAGTTCATTTCAATTACAATCTCCCTCAAAAATGAGCTCTCTAGCTCCTTTTATAGTTTTTGGTTAGCTTTGGCCCTGTTCAGACCTAGTGTCCGGCCTAGTTAAAAATTAGGTTCCAGGGCTTATTTGAGGGCTCAAACGAGATCTAAAAAATACAAAAATTGGTAAGCAACTACTTCTAAGGCTCCTCAAGCTCGAGGACTCCTCGGCTTGCACAAAATGGAGCTACAAAAAGGTGAACATGGTATTTACAGGGGTTGTTAGTGATGAGAATCACTTTTAATTTGTGTAAGGATTTTGAAAAATTAAAGGGTTGCCTTAGTGATAGATCTGCGTGAATGCTCGTACTTGCTTCTTTATGAAGAAAATTATTGGCCTACTTGCCAGATCGTCGTTGAGTCCCTTGTTTGCTTGTGCCTTCTCTCCCCTCTGACTCTCTTCTCTGACTGCCATGCCTTGTCAGTCCTTCAGTTCCTTGTCTGCTGCTAACACCCCCCCTCTCTCGCGTCTGTCGTCCCTGACAGACCCTTGTTGGGAGGGTCGTTGGACGTAGTATTCGACAACGTCTTGCGCTAAGTGATGTTCGGCAATCCTCAATCCTTTGGCCAAGTCTTTGAGTAGAGCATCCCAATGTACCGGCCGGGGAACCTCTGGATGTAACATTCGTAACTTTTCTGAATGGAGAGCTTGTTCTACTGCAAACAATTGTAATAAATGTGAGGGCCTGGGAATGAAGATCTCTGAGTGATATTCCCAGAACCCGGTGACAAACATCTCTTCAAATGTCTGTTTGAAGCAGGCCGGTAGGTACTTTATGTGGGCATGCCATGCATAAACAACATTAATAGAGGGCGTTGTGCTCATGTCATAAACAAGATCCTGATTGCCTTCATTAAATCCGAGTGCAGAGAGGTGAGGTTCCTTAACATTCTTGAAGGTCCGGAAGGTGACTATCATGAGTTCAAAAATTTTAAGGCACATCTGTGTCATGACATCTGGTACGTTTTTGAACCTGACACCCCAATGCCGAATTGTCGATATCATATACCCTACGGTAGGTTGACCTTTAGGTGGTGCTAAATAGACATAGTTGAGCCATTTCTCACATCCTTTGGTTGTAGCACCATCTTTGTGTATTCCGGCCACGACCTTCTTCGGAAAACAGGACAGTAGCAGGGATTGTACTTGATATACAGGGGCATGTTATTCCATGTGCGATTCATTTCCGGGTAGGTTTCAAGCAGCCGAATTCTCCAAGTTGGTTGGCGAATATTTCCCTGCTTGGCACTTTCTGGGATGTCGTCTGGTGCAAACTGTGTGGCAGAGGTTGGTTCCCGTGAGGTGTGGTGCTTGATTTCAACATTATAATCCGCCATTAAGACACAAAAAGGAACATACAAGTCGTCGGAGGTGCCGATCCACCTGTGATGAGAGAGGTTCCTAAAATAGTCCGATTTTATGACCACCTCTTCCAAGCGTGACATCGATGCTATCTGGACTGCCACCCTATCATCATGTGTTGTGGCCATCTTTTCCAATTTCTGCATCCATTCAGGAGCCTCTATTTCAAGGGTGTCCATGCCCTCATCTGTTTGCTTGCCTCCAGGTGCTGGCATCGGAACGTACGGGTCCTCAAAGGTTTCCTCTACTTCGATTGGTACTAGGTCTTCAGGTTCTGATTCTACCAAGGGGGAGGGTTGGCGTTCATACACAAGCACTTTCTTTTGTAATTCTTCGAGTTGTGCTTTGAGCGCTGCTACTTCGTCAGTTGTGTCAGCTGTGGTTGGGACTTCTTTGTGTGGTGCTAGTTGAGCTGCCAATTGCCTTAGTAGTTCGTCTCTTTCCTTTTCTAAGGCTGCATGGGCTTTGAGGAGATCAGCATGGGTTTCCAATATGATTTGCATATTGTCCGAGGGAATGGCCTTAAACTTCTCCGGGTCAATTTCTTGTGGGGAACCGTCCATGGCTACTTCCAAGTTCTCTTCGTTTTGTGTCTGAAGCCATCTATTTTCTTCTAGGGCTGCAGACATATGTTTCCGTAATAGAGCCATGTTGCGGCGGAGCTTGAGGTTCTCTGTGATTTGGGAGTGTAGCAGATCATCCATTTGTTGTCTTTCTTCGGCATCTGGCTGCGGTGGATTTGCCACTAATTGCTCATGTTGTTCTTGCAATGCACTAAACTGCTGTTGTAATTGTTTCTTCTCTTGCTCTAAGTCAATGAATCTTCCTTGTAATGCTTCATGACTCCTGAACAAACTTGTATGCTGAGCATCGAGGTGCTGATAGTGTTGTTGTAACTGAGACATGCACTGATACATGTTATTAAATACATTATTAATGGGGGTGGATGCAGGAAGGGTGTTAAATGTAGAAGGAAAGGGAAAGGGGAAGGGAAGTGTGAATGCGGTGCTGGAAAATGGTGAAGTGGGTGGTGGGGGAATGGGAGATTGTGGCCGTATGGGGGGAGGGAGAGGTGCAATGGAGGGTGATATGTCCATGAAATCCATGGTGGAAGCAATAGTGGGAGTGATTGTGAATAGTGGAATTGTGGGTGGAGTGATTGTGGTGAATGTGTACAGTGGTGTGTGCAGTTGTGAATGTGAACTGCCCGAAAGTGTGAGTGGGGGAATGGGGATGTCAGTAGCTGCGGTTAGGATTACAGTGTTAGTGGAGGTGTATACACGAGAGGTGTTGAGAGGGTGTGTGGGTTGATTGGCGGTTTGTGCTTCAGTCATGGCGGTGGACTCGGAGGCGGTAACGGTGGTTGTTACATTGGTAAGGGGAGGTGAATGTGGTGGAGTGGGAGGCGGGGGTGGCAAGGGGGGTGATGGGGGTGCACTGGACACATGGGTCTCTTCAGTATCGTGCACCGTGTGTGCTGTGCCCATGGTCGTGGCTGTCCCTTGTGTTTCGGATACTAAGACATTCATCTGTTTCCCTACTCGTGGGGGACGTCTTCCGTATCTTCTTTCCGTTCTGCGTGATTGTGCCAGGGCAGTATGCACTATCTCAGGTACTCCTAAAGCATCAGAGATCATATCCAGTGTGGCACGATATTGTTCGTCGACTCCTTCCTCCTCAAGGATTTGGTGCATGATAGCCTTTCCTGCTGCAAGGGATAACTTATGTTGTTGTTGGACCCTGTTGATGGTATCGTAGAGCTTTTTCAACTCCTTTGTATATGCTGGGGCACCCTCTAGCTCCTGTATAACTTCTTGCTCATAGTCATGCGCCTCCTCATCAGAAAATCCTTCCTGTTCATCCTCTTGGCCTTCTTCTTCTTCATCCTCCAATTCCACCACTTCTGGTTGTCTTGGCTGGGGTTGTTCTGTAGCCGTTTGTTGTCCACTACCCTGCTCTGCTTCGACTTCCGCATTAACAGCTTCAATGATTCTGGCAACTTCTTCATCCGTTAGATCTTCCAAAGTGAATCCGTGAGGAAATTCCAGATCAGTAGGTACTGGTGGAAACACAAGGTTAGGGCCATCTGTGCTGTGCCTGGGTAACCTGATAGTAAATGGTTGTACTCGTCTGGGAAGCCTTGGAGTTGTTTCAGGTGTTAGGGTTGCACCGCGGGCTTGTGCACAAGGCATCTGGACGGTGCCTCTCATCTTCTTTGAGGGAGGCCCTGCGACTGACAGTCTGCGTTGAAACTCCTGTGCTCTGGTCCAAATGAGAGCCCTTTGCACCGGTACATCATATGCGAGACATCTATACACAATTCTTGTAAGCGCACAGCATCCATACAGTACAGATTTTTGTTTCTTATACCACCTTTGATGAGCCAAATGAATTTGGTCGATAATCCAGTGGGGCATATTGATTGTCAAATCAAAAGCATCTGCTAAGTAGAGGCTAAAACAGATCTTTTTGGGAGGCATTGTGAACCTTTCCTGCGCGGGGAATGCGAAATGTTGCATGACCATGCGTAAGTGAATGGCGATCGTAGGTGTCATCATGACCATGTCCTTTAATTTCGTCAAATTTCTGTTCTTCATATTGTCTGGAACCATAGTCTCTTTCTCCGTAGGAATGTGCATACCTTTCATGTCCAAAGCTTCCCTTACCAAGTTGATAGTCAATCTGAAACGCTTGAGCTCATTGCCCCTTGTAAGAGATGGGAGGACAAAGGAGCTGTATCCCTTTTTGTCTTTGCTCGGAGTAAGGGTGCTAATCAGATATGAGCATCTTAGAAAATCCGGCTTTGGCAATTGGAATTTGAAATACTCGTAGAGTCCTGCCTTCTTCCATATGGGTTTCAATCCTTCATTATTCTGCAATCGCTCAAATTCCCTGGTAAAAAAGTGATACCTGCCCCAACGCCCATTGAATTCTATCTCTGCCTCCCACATATAATTGCCTTCACCTAGGGGTCCTGCCACATCACTGAACCAATGAGAGTTTTTGCTGACTGGCATTGTGTGCCCCTGTGGAGGGTTCTGAACCGGTATGGCATGTAATGCCCTCAATGCCGCTGGTCGTTCCTTTAATTCCTCCTCGACCGGAAGGCTTTCAATGTCCACAACTTGGGGGCTGGTGCCTGCCTGGGAGCTAGTTCCTACCGTATCTGCCATGTTACTTCTTGCTGCCTGTCTCTGTGAGAATATACAAACATGTGTTAACATTGTACAGGACAAGAGAGAACCGTTGTTGTTCCCATTACAACATTAACATGAGGGTCGGGAGCGAATAATGGGTTAGTAAGTGCTCGGTGCGAGTGTGTGTGTGGTTAGGAGTTCGGTAGACCTAAGAGCTAAGTGGAATGATGTAGTGTGATAGTGATGTGGTTAGTAGGTTGTCATGGATTTACAAATCGGGTCCGGGGGTTTGTTACACGTCTTAGGCTGCCAAATGTGGTGGATGGGTTTTGCTCTTGGTTTCGTAGAGACTCTCGAGAGCTTTATAGGTGTGTCGACTTGAAAATGAGGCCTTTTAGAGACCCATTTACAAGTGATTCTGTTCGTGCTCATGGGCCTTAGTGTGTTCCTGAGTGTTGAAAACGAGTGGATGCCGGCTGTGCGAGTGAATGGATCATGCTGTCTAGGGTGTGGTCTTGGTGTAGCTATTTGAGCCCGCCAACAAGCCTTAGGCACCCAAATTTGTCTTGATTGTGGGCTAGCCTTCATCGACTTCTTGGGCACCCAAATAGACTTCACGTTAGCAGAAGAACTTCTGAAAGACTTCTTATTAGTGTCGTGTTGTTGGTTACTAATAAGAGGCTTTGCCCGTGTGGTTGGCTTGAGTGCAACCAGGTGTTCGCCTTTCCGCACCCACACTTGTTTCACTAGCTGAGACATTTTGCTGCGCAGGTACTTTTGATCTCCGACATAGGTAGTACTCTGCTTCTTCTGCCTTTGATCCACCTTTGGTTGTTGCCTCCCTCTGGCCTTTGGAAAAGAAGGGAGTTCCGTTGTGGTTCTGACTCCTTTTTTGAGATCTTCATTCTTCTGCATCACATAGCCTTGGACAAGAACATCATGGTCAACTTCATGTGCACCCCTGGAGGGACCAGGAGTCTGTGCCTTTCCTAGTTCCTTGAGTGCTCCATTATTTAACTCCATTGTAATTCTAGTCTGATTCACCCATACCTGAAGAAGTCCACTTCTTAGGTTTAAGTTGACTGCTTGGTCATAAATCCAGTCTTGACCCAGGACAAGGGGTTCAGTGAGGTCCTCATCTTGACATACTAGCACTTTAACTGTCATTGCCTCATCATGAACATAGAGGGGAAGTTCCACCTCGCCCATGCAAGGGGTTTCCATGCCTCCCAATCCTATGAGATATGCTTCCACAGGATTGACAGTTAACTGCAACTCTTGACAGTAAGACAATTTAACAGCACTAGTGGCTGCGCCTGAGTCAATCAAGGCTCTTACAGTCCTTGCACTCTTTCCTTGTCCTATATCTAAGGTTATGAAAGGACGTCGATCAGTTATCCTATGTGAGCTAATACCTGAAACTTCACACATAGCTACGTCATATCCTTGGTCTGCATATGCATCTTGCCTAGGGTGCTCTCTACCTTGTCTTCTTAATTTCAATCTCCGTATGCGCAATGAATCTTTGCACAATGGGAGTAGAATGATAGAGCTATGGAGTAAGCTCTTCAATCTCTACAAAATGACATGAAGTGGTCACGTACAAGGCTTGCTAATCGCCTCTTCCTTCTTGCTCCTTTTATAGCTATTCTTGGAGGGAGTTTTGAATTCGAATTCGAATGGCTCCACCTAAAAGTGATCCCCAAAGTTAGGAGAGATTCCCTCAGCTCAAAAATTCGTGATTTTGGTAGTTGGAGCCACGAATTTGCTTTTACATCATGGATGAGGTAAGCCATCCTTTTACTTTTTTCTTTTTCCATTTACAAGAGATAAAATGTACTCTTTTACAAGAGGTGTTCACATGACTACTCATGTGACTTACAAATGAGGATAATATCAAGCATATCAAGCATGTAGGCTTGGGCAAAATGCACCAACAATAAACATATATATACATGCATACATATTTACATGTACATATTTACACATAGACACATATACATATATACATGTAGACAATTATTAACACTTGCATATATTACATGAATACATGAATACATGAATATTTTACATAAATGCATATGCATATATACACATATGCATATTTAACACATGTATACATATATCACACACATGCAAACACATACATATACATGAAATACATATATATGCATACTAACATATGTATACATATAATACACATGAATACACACACATATGCATACATACATGATAAAAATTTGCTCCTTGAAGATAAAGCTATATATAAAATAATTAGGCATACCCCTGAGCTTCATGTTCTAACTTAGAAGAACATGATTTCATCTCTCTAGTAGGATTCATCGTTATTCAAGTTAATAAAAAAATCTATTATGTGATATCCATTCAGAAGCTTCAAGTTATTGATCAATAACTAGAGTAGAATTTACTATCTAATCTGCTCATATGTTTTCATTATTGCCATCATTTTGGTAAGACATCAATATAGTCTCATCTTCATTATCCTTATTGATTTCATTTATTTCTTCTATTGTTAAATCTATGTTCTCATGAATCACATCATCTATTGATGGATTAATATCTATTTCTCGTAATTCCTCTTCCTCATCAGTAGAATCAACATTTAGAGAATTATCCTCTTCATCAAAAAGATTATTATCATTATTACGTATAATGATTCTAATTTCTATTTCAGATGTTGATGTATCAGTATCTGATGCTGAATCATCAAGAGGACTTTCTTCGATCTCTCTAACAATAAACTCTTCAAACAATGACCTACCTCTAGGTTGCGCATGAATGACTTGCCACCAAGGATGAGCATCTAAGTTCGGAGGCACATACAAATCCTCTGCAATAAAGAGACCACGACCAGCATTAGTAATAGTGGATGGAGCGATCATATAGCGATTACCCCAAAAGTTGAAAACAAATTCATCTAAAGGAAGTAGTCCTCTATTTCATCCTCCATATCTTCTTCTATCATATGTTTGTACTAAAGAACGATCACGAGCTGGCAATGGATAATCTACAGCCGTTTCATTCTCTAAACCAGGAGGTAGAGGATTTCTAGAAACCTCTGCTTGTAATTGATGAACAGCAAGTCCATGACGTGTACGAGGTACATTATGAGAAAAATCATCATGATCATCATCATCGAGAAAGTATTCCTGTATATCAACAATAATTTTATTTTATATATGGTTTTTAAATAAAATAATGACATTAATGTATATAGAAAATACATACCCAAGCATTATCACGTTGACTAGGTGATGGTGCACGCTCAAAAGTATCATACTCTACCTCATGTTCAATACATTCCAATCGTGGTCTTCGATACGTGCCATAACAAGAGTTACACCAACATATAACATGCTCTTCATATTAAAATTCATCATAATTCCTATTGGAGGACACATGTGAAGTCATTGCATGGGTAGGAGGTGGTGGAGTACCCTCTGATTGATCAGAATCTGCTCAAGATCAGGATGATCATGGTATTGCTGATGATGATGATGATCATCATGATGATGATTAGGATTTTAGTTGATTATGACATTGGATTATATGTATTTATATTGATATATATATATATATATATATATATATATATATATATATATATATATATATATATATATATATATATATATATATATATATATATATATATATATATATATATATATATATATATATATATTATCTATATATTTTTCATTTCAGTTATGTTTTGAATTGTGTGTATGGTATTAAGTAATGAAGAGTTTTGTGCTATTGATTGTTATTATTGTTTATATTAAGCATGTGTTTTAGTACTTTAATTATATAATTCATTCATATGTGTGTATCTAAGTGTATATGTATGTAGTGTATATGTATGTATGTGCATGTGTATGTGTGTGTATATGTATGTATGTGCATGTGCATGTGTAAGTGTATATGTGTGTATGAGTATGTGCATGTGTATGAGTATGTGTATATGTAGGTATGTCCATGTGTGTGTGCATGTGTATATGTTTTTTAATACTTTAATTATATAATTCATTCATATATGTGTACCTAAGTGTATATGTATGTGTGTGTATATGTATGTATGTGCATGTGTATGTGTGTATATGTATGTATGTGCATGTGCATGTATAAGTGTATATGTGTGTATGAGTAGGTGCATATGCATGTTTATGTATGTGTATATGTATATGCATGTATATGTATAACTCTATGTGTATATGTGTGTATGTGCATGTATATGTGTATATGTAGGTATGTGCATGTGTGTGTGCATGTGTATATGTGTTTTAATACTTTAATTATATAATTCATTCATATGTGTGTACTTAAGTGTATATGTATGTGTGTGTATCTGTATATATGTGCATGTGTATGTGTGTGTATATGTATGTATGTGCATGTGCATTTATAAGTGTATATGTGTGTATGAGTATGTGCATGTTCTTGTGTATGTGTGTGTATATGTATATGCATGTATATGTATATGTGTGTATATGTATATGTATATGTATATGCATATGTATATGTATATGTATATGTATATGTGTATATGTATATGTATGTGTATATGTATATGTATATGTATATGTATATGTATATGTATATGTATATGTATATGTGTATATGTATATGTATATGTATATGTGTATATGTATATGCATCTTATGTTTGTGGAATTAAGAAAGCATTGTATGGATTGAAATGAGCTCCTATAGCTTGGAATTACAGGTTGGTTACATAGCTTCAAGATGAAGGGTTTAGACATAGCAACTCAGATCCTTCTCTATTGATCAAAAGGGATCACAATCACATTACCTATCTATGTGTACATGTAGATGACATTATTGTGATAGGTGATTATATGACTGGCATTCAAAGGATCAAGAGACACATGCAAGAGGAGCTCAAAATCAATGATTTAGGTGAGCTCACATTCTTCCTAGGTATGCAGGTCATATACATAGATGAAGGAATGTATTTGACTCAGACAAGATACATTCAAGATATAATTCTTAAGTTCAAAATGGAGAACACTAAACCTACAAGTTCACCTTTTGATATGAATCATAAACTTAGTGTTTATGAAGATGAGAAAACTGATGACATTAGAGCCTATCAAAGCTTGATAGGTAGCTTGATATATGCTACCCATATAAGGGTAGACATGTCATATAAAGTAGGAGTGCTAAGCCAATTCATGCACTTTCCAAGAAGACCACACTTGGATGTAATTAAGAGAGTACTTAAGTACATTAAAGGTACAATCAATGACGGTATACTCTATCCTTACTCTTTAGAATTGTATATCAAAATCTATTAGGATGTTGACAAGGCAAGGATGATGGAAGACATACCGCTCGTTACTTAGCATTTGCAGGTTCAAAGAAAGTATCATGGAGTTCCAAGAAGCAATCAAGAGTTCCTTTATCCTCAATTGAAGCAAAGTATAGAGGTTTGACCATAACAACTTAAGAGGCAATATGGTTAAAAACATTGTATATAGATTTGGCACTTGTGAGTTCCAAACCTCACATATTTGGAGATAATGTAAGTTCCATGCATCTAGTAAGAAACCCTATTTTCCATGCAAGAACCAAACACATAGAGGTTCATTACCACTTCATCAGTGAAAAGCTCATGGCAAAGGAGATTGACATTTCTTTTGTTCCAACTAACAAGCATGTAGCACATATGATGATGAAGGCACTTGATGGAATAAAGATTTGTAGATTTAAACCAATGGCAAGTATTCTACCTATGAGAGAATCAAGACTCAAGAGTACTTTAGCTTGAGGGGGACCTGTTTGAACATCAAGCTTACACTATGCCTGTGGTGGATTAAATCTACATAAAAAATCAATCATTTGGATTATGTAAAAATATACATTGAAGTGTTCTTTATTTATGCTCATTTAGTGTATTTTTTTTTAAAGATCATTTATGTATCATTTACCAATGTAAATGCCTAGAGTTTTACACGTGTAAGGAGAAAAGGAGATATAAAATTCCATGAATTTGAGGTGGTTGAGCTTCACAATCAATGAATCAATCAATCACCTAAAAGTAGATCAAATTAGATTTTCACTTTTTCTAGATTGTAGGAAAGTGAATTGACTCTCTTCAACAACTAATTTGGCCTTTATTTGAATTCAAACTCCACTTGTAGAAGTCATGGAACACTTCAAGATTCTATATAAAGCACTCAAATTACTTGTACATTATATGGAAGCAATATACATACACTTTTGGCCATTATTGTCTTGCTCCAATTCTCTACATCATCTTCTTCAACACCAGTGCCATTTTGGAGGATGCTGCTCTCTCTAGAGAGCTCCAACTTTGATGACTAAACATTCATGAAAAGTTATTAGTATCTAGTTTATACGTGCAAATTTCCAAGTGGATGTGGAGAGATCACAGTAGTTTTGTCTTGGGGCCTATCTTTATGCAATCTTGAAAAATAGAAGGTTTCAGTGTTGAGTGTCAAGTTCATTCTAGAAGCATATTTTTTCTTATTGCTTGTACACTTGTGCATTTTATACACTCAATCCCTATATGTGACATTCATCCAAAAGGAGTTTTTCCAAATGTAATCATGCTCGCTATTATGAGCATTTGGATTGGATTGTTTCATCCAAAGATAGCAAGTTTCTTGAGCTAGTCAATGCACAAACCTATCTATTTTGTATTGAGTCTTTCTTCTTGATGCTCCAAAGTATATAATGGGTTTTATTGCACATATCACATGCCAAGAAGGTCTATTTCAGTCTCCAAAAGCTCAAGGGACAAACTTGTGGTGGTTTGCTGAACTGAACTCCATTACTTTGCAACTCACTTCTCTACCTCCTATAAGCTTCTCCAAGTTCTTTCAATGCATTGGGCTCTAAAGGTTGTCATATAGAGGATGCTAATGTTCTAATGGCACATACCTTAAATGGGCTTAGGGATGATTAGAAGTGGAAAGATTTTACATCATCTCTATATTTCAAAGTTACTCTTCCAGATTTTGAGTAGTTGGTGGCCTCCCTACTCACTAAGGGGATGAATATTGGAGGCTCGAAGGAAAAGGGATATGAATCCCAAGCTTTCTATGCAGGTAAAGGTAGAGGAAGAAAAAGGAATCAAGGCAAACGAAGAGGCAAAAGAGGCATAGGAGCAAATGGTGATTCTCACCAAGTTCAAGGAGGAGAATATGCTTCATCAAGACGAAGAGGCATGTTCAAAGATAGATGAGGAAGTTCTGAATAGAATACAGAAAATCATAATTCATAAGGATGTTTCATTTGTGGCAAGTATGTTCGATATGCAAGAGAGTGCTATTAAAGGGAGAAGAAAGATTCAACCTACAAAGGACAAGGTGATTATGCATCTACTTTAAATGAACATGAGATTATTCTAGCTATGATGTAGTTGATTCACTACAAGACACAAGGATCAAATACATGGTGCATTG
This sequence comes from Ceratopteris richardii, assembly GCA_020310875.1. Taxonomy (NCBI): domain Eukaryota; kingdom Viridiplantae; phylum Streptophyta; class Polypodiopsida; order Polypodiales; family Pteridaceae; genus Ceratopteris; species Ceratopteris richardii. Next base: position 5,708,499 of record CM035417.1, read on the forward strand.
ATAGTGTTGTAGCAACCACATGAGTTGCAACTATAAGAAAACAACATCAAAATGGAATAGAGCAATACACAAAATTGAGAGAAAAATGTACACAAAGATAGAAGCACACGAAGAGATAGAGAAGTCGAATTCTGAGATTGCAAAGAGTAATTGTTGCAGAGCGAAGAAGAGCAAAAAGCAGAGAAAAAGAAGGGCCCCAAAAGTTTCCGATTTGGACACCCAATTTTTGTATTATAACCATTCTTGTAATATAATTTCCGTTGTAAATGCACTACAGGAGTCCTCTAGATGCATCCCCACAGAAGACTAGTAGCTTACCCATGTAAATTAGTAGGAAATTAGTCTTTTAGTGAATAAAGTGCCGGTCTCTTGTGTGAAAGGACCAATTTTACGGCACTAATATATAAGTCAATTTGTGACTCTTTGTAACTTTTTTGCCATTGTGAGAATCAAGAGCACAAAAATTCGAATTTGTGTCTTCTCCTCTTTGTATCATCTTCTTTGTGAGCTTGTATGCATATATGTTGCTTGGAAAGAGTGTTAGGAAGTGTTGTCTATCCATGAAAGTGTTTGTTTGTTGTGGTTAAGGTGTGTGCGAAGTGTAGGAAGTGCTAAAGTGTAGGAAGGTCATTCCCGTGACTCAGTATTTTGCTCATAACTTGAAGCATAAGCGTCAGAATTGAGTGCCAATACCACAATTGGATGCGTCGTCTTGAGAGCTTCGAAACACATATGCTATTCGCCATATTTGGAGTCCGGAGCTGAGAGAAAAGCTCGATTTACTGTGGGCTGCTGCACCAAGTATCGTGACACCATGACTGTCAGTTGGAGCTTGTTTGGATAAGTCTTTGCCTTGTTTGCACTCTTTGAGTAACTCTTTTGCATTGATCATCATTTGAATGCATGTCTTCATACACTCGATTAGGTTTCGATACTCATCGGATTGATAATTAAAGCGTGAATCCCCACTATATGCACTTGAGGGGGATTGAGGTATAGTCTCTTTCTCCACAAGTCCCTAAGTTGGTTCTTAGGTACACACGTTTTTTGGCGTCGTTGCCGGGGAGTGTCGAATCAAACTGAGGCATTCGTGTGATGGTAAGTAGCTTTTTGCATTGAACCAGGAGGAAGAGTAGTGATTTTCTCTTCTTTGGTAAGTCACTTTCAGCCGCACTTACTACTTCTCATTCTTGGAGTGTGTGTAGTGAGTTATTAGTCTAGGAAAGTGAGTGGAATGAGTAGAGTAGGAGAAGTAAGGGAGTAGGATAGGTAGTGAGAGTAGCATTCAATCCTTGTAGTGTTGTTCTATTTTCAGTGAATAGGAAAATTCAAAAGTATAAAAGCCAAAAGTGTCATTTGAAAGTCACTTGTATTTTAAACAAGTAGCATGAGAAGAGTTGTTGAGTATCACGAGCTATAGTCCAGGTCGTGGGAGCTGCGCAGAGCAAGTGTGGTGTGATAAAAGGGTTGAGAGCGAGGACTGGAGGTGAGCACACTCATCTACACTCATGCTTACCACTTAAATTCACTGGTTTAGAAAAAAACGATCTGCATTAGGTATTGTGGAGGACTTGCAGGGTGTAAAAGGTGTATTTTGGGTGATACAAAGAGTGAGGAGAGGGTAGAAGAACCTAGAAAATATTTGTATTCATTCAAACCCAAAAAAATCTAGCAAAACATATGAAAAAGGGTCAAGTATCGTGTTCTCCCACGGTCGAGTATCGCGATACCTGACAAGTATCGTGATCTCTTGTGGTTGAGTATCGCGATACTTCCCTGAGATCGTGTATCGTGTTCTATCGATCGCGATACTTGCCAGAGATCGTGTATCGAGTATCGTGTTCTATCGATCGTGATACTTGCCAAAGATCGTGTATCATGTTCTATCGATCGCGATACTTGCCAGAGATCGTGTATCGAGTATCGTGTTCTATCGATCGCGATACTTGCCAGAGATCGTGTATCAAGTATCGTGTTCTATCGATCACGATACTTGCCAGAGATCGTGTATCGAGTATCGTGTTCTATCGATCGCGATACTTACCAGAGATCGTGTATCGAGTATCGTTTTACTCAGGTATTGAGTATCATGTTTTTGGAGTATCGTGTATCGTCTTTCCTGAAGTATCGAGTATCATTTTCTTGGAGTATCGTGTATCGTTTCTGGCCAAAGGTCGAGTATCGTGAAACTTTGGAGTCAAGTATCGTGATTGGTGATTTTCCTTTTCAATCAATTTCCAGTAAAATTTTTCTAGAATTCTGATCCATAGTAAAGAGTTCTAGAAGATAGAGGTTAGCAAGGGTTGATCAAAGCTGTTAAGTGGATGAACGTGAGATTCGGAAGAACCCTAGGAAGCCGAAGGAGTGTGATCTCTTCTGTAGGAAGTGTAGCTAAACCAAGTAGCCGCACTCAGTATTCTGAATCCTCTAGCGAGTCAGAGGAAGAAGTACCCATGGCTTCAGAGGATATGCAAAACACTATACCAATGCTTGGCATGATATTGAGGGAGAATATAGGACATCCTTGGAATATGTGAACACCAATCAAAATGAAATACCTATTTACATAGATGGGCTGAACAGATCCATGGCTAGACTAAAGAAGGCCTTAGAGGCTTACATAGTGCCTAGACCAGCAGTCAAGTATGCAGGAGGATTTTACATGGAGAAAAGAGATATTCAGTATGTGGTTACAAAACACCCTGAAAACATTACTGAACTCGAGGAAGAAAACAATGCTCATAACCCTAATGGCGAGGGAAATGAAGAGCAAGTGACCACTCCAAGAGGGAGATCAACTGTTGTCAGGGCTTGGAGAGGATACTTGACTCCCCAAGATGACTCCTTAATGGATGTGTATTTGATCAATGGAATGGAGCATCTCCTTAGAGCTCACTCTTCAATATGGGAAGCAGCCCCTAATCCAGTTACCATCTAGTTTCCCCACAATCATCACAGATTTATACAAGAATTAGAGAAGGTATTGGCCCCTAACAGAGTTAGAAAGAGCCGAATTGAAATATCAAAATATTCTAGTGTTCCCCCCTAGGGACCAAGCCACTACTTCACGAAACCCACATGGAACCTCTCAGGATAATTCATATCAACAGTCAGGACAAATACAACAAACACAAATCCCGGTCAGACCACATGTGTAGTTTGCAATGCCTGCAAACAACCCTAATTACCGGCCTCAGCCACCTGTTGACCCAAGAAATGGAATTCCTACCCCGATTAGACCACCTGTAGCAAGAGGACCTCGAATACCTGTAGGAAGACCAATTTTTCCAGTGATGCCTAGACCGCCTGAGTAGGAAGAAGATTAAGGCCAATTCAAGTGGCCAAATGCATGAGAAATCACTATGATGGTTCTAGTGAACCCTACAATCATATAGCGGAATTCAAATAAGTAATCAGAGCTGAACAAGTAGATGATTTCTTGATCCAATATGAATCTTTTGGTCTAACCTTGACAGACAGTGCGTTAGCTTGGTTCCAGCCATTAGACCCTAATCATTTTCAAAACATGGAACAAGTCTATCAAGAAATGATTGAGGAATTCATTAAGTCTGGAATTAAAAACAACTCGTCTTCATTGATTCACAGCTTGAAGCAAGCCCCCACGGAATCAGTGAGATTGGCAACAAGAAGATTCAAGCAATACGTGGATAGATGCCCTGTGGAAGAGAGACCCACCCAAAACAAAATGGTGTCATTATTTTTGGAAGGATTATTGAACGGATCATTGAGATCTCTAGTATACGTGAAAAGAGTTCAAACTTTGCAAGAGTGTATGAAGGAATGTATAGACCTAGAAGACAATCTATCAGAAGACTTGCAAATACCCCAAGGTAGCTTGAAAAGTGAGGATTCAGCCAGTAGCACATCAAACCCTAAAAACAATGTAGAGGAAATAGCTGACTTAGCAGCCAAGAAATTGAACGTTCAAGGACAGAGGAACTACCCCAATAACCCAATAAGAGTGCCCATGCTTAGAAGGTGTATGCAGTGCAGAGGTGATCATCCCTCTCACATGTGCACTAGGGGAGTAGTCCCACCACATGCTTATGCTTACAATAGACCAACCGTCCCAGGACCTCTACAATATTGCAACATAGAACAAAAATACACAAATCATAGTACAGAAAATTGCCCTTAAAATAGGCAATCGAGACCAGTACAACCATATGTGAGACCTTATGGATACCCTCAGAGAGAGCAAGGAGGTGAAGCATTGAGATACCCCACTTATCAGCAGCAGACACCAGTACTGTGAAGAGAGATGGTGGATGCAATCCAAAGATGAGTAGGTGCCGCTACAACCAGCTTCACACCAGTCAATTGAGACTTCAGAGTTGATTAGTAGACCCTTTGAGCTTCCTAAATCCACCAAAATATCAGCCAAGTACTTTGCAACATGTATCCCAAAAGTTTAAGTCAAGACAGACTAGTTGCGAAATGACTAGCTCCCAAAACTTGCTATTTTTGGACATACACCTGTTGGAAAAAATGAACAGTGCTCTCAACCTGGTAGGAATTAGAAAACTTCCTTTTGGGCATAGCAAATAGACTTAGCAAGCTTCCCAATACAAGTTAAAACACTTCAAATGATGGACTGAGCACTGAGAACAAGTTTCATCAATTTCTGGAACATTCCCACAATTCTCGGGGCTCTGCAGAGATAGACCAGTACAGAGTAAAATGCAGATATCTCCAAAAGTATTAATCCAATGACCTTGAAAATGTATATGCACAAAGTAGACAGTACAGGCTATGCAACGCAAGTTCAATCACTGAAAAAGGTTCAGTAGAACTCGAGATAGGATCTTCTGACGTTACTACTCTAAGTGAGTATAGCAGAGAACAAAACAGAGGAGTAGATGATAATAAATGTATAGATTCACATATGATTACAACCACATTGGCAATGAATCTTTGCACAATGGGAGTACAATGATAGAGCTATGGAGTAAGCTCTTCAATCTCTACAAAATGACATGAAGTGGTCACGTACAAGGCTTGCTAATCGCCTCTTCCTTCTTGCTCTTTTTATAGCTATTCTTGGAGGGAGTTTTGAATTCGAATTCGAATGGCTCCACCTAAAAGTGATCCCCAAAGTTAGGAGAGATTCCCTCAGCTCAAAAATTCGTGATTTTGGTAGTTGGAGCCATGAATTTGCTTTTACATCATGGATGAGGTAAGCCATCCTTTTCCTTTTTTCTTTTTCCAATTACAAGAGATAAAATGTACTCTTTTACAAGAGGTGTTCACATGACTACTCATGTGACTTACAAATGAGGATAATATCAATCATATCAAGCATGTAGGCTTGGGCAAAATGCACCAACAGCTCCCCCTCAAGCCTAACATGCTTGGCCTTCAAATAAGTCTTCAATTGTCCTTGATTTCCTGCAAGCCAATCATCAACTTGAATCTACTTAACTTTGTACCATCAAGAGCTTTAGTCAACATGTCTGCACATTGCATATCTGTAGAGACATAGGATAGTTGAATATCCTTGCTCATTAGCTTCTCCCTTACATAATGGTAGTGGACTTCAATATGCTTGGTTCTAGCATGGTATACCGGATTAGCTGCTAGATGTAGTGAGCTTGTGTTGTCACCAAAGATATGAGGTGTTGAAGAATGAAGTCCAAGATCTGTGTACAAAGACTTTAACCACATGATTTCTTGAGTTGCGTTAGCCAAACCTCTATATTCGGCTTCGGTAGAAGATAATGCCACGGTTGGTTGCTTCTTTGATGACCAAGAAATGATTTTTGAACCTGCGAATGATATATACCCGGATGTGCTTCTTCTATCATCTCTAGATCCGGCCCAATCTGCATCTGAGTAGACCTTTAGCTCAATATCTGAAGTATATGAATAGAACAAACCTTCATTCATGGTCCCCTTTAGGTACTTGAGGACTCGCTTGGCCGCTTCCATATGTGGTCTTCTCGGCTTATGCATAAACTGACTCAATATGCTAACACTATAGCATATGTCCACTCTTGTGCGTGTTGCATAGTTCAAACTTCCAACCAAGCTTTGATAGCTTGTGATGTCTTCAATTGGCTCTCCTTCATAAGCACTAAGCTTATGATTTTGCTCCATAGGTGTACCTACACACTTGGTATTTTCCATCTTGAACTTGAGGAGCATGTCATGGACATACTTCCTTTGTGTGATGTATATACCTGAATCTGTGTAGATCAACTCCAATCCAAGAAAATAAGTGAGTGGTCTGAGGTCACTTATTTTGAACTCCTCCTTCATTTGACTCTTTACCTGTTTGATTCCTTCAAGATCATTGCCTGTGACAATAATATCATCAACATACACACATAAATAGATCACTTCAGATCCATTCCTCTTTATGAACAAAGAGGTTTCCACCTTGCTAGCTTTGAATCCTTGGTCCTGCAAATAAGTCACCAATCTGAAATTCCAAGCTCTTGGAGCTTGCTTCAATCCATACAAAGCTTTCTTTAGTTTGCATACATACTTAGGATGATGTGCATCCTCATATCCAGGAGGTTGTTCCATATACACTTCCTCAGAAATCCATCCATTCAAGAAAGCATTCTTTACATCAAGTTGATAAAGATTCCAATTTCTAGATGCAGCAAGACTAATGAGAACCCTAATTGTAGGCATTTTTGCAACAGGAGAGAAAGTCTCCTCATAATCAATACCATGGGTTTGAGCAAACCCTTTAGCAACTAACCTTGCTTTGTGTCTATTTATACTTCCATCTGGATTCCTCTTGATTTTGCATATCCATCGAGAGCCGATTATCTTCATATATGGCTTGTTAGGTACAAGCTCCCAAGTGTCATTCTCCTTCAAGGCTTCCATTTCTTCATCCATTGCATCTCTCCAAGCTTTCTTGCTTTGTGCTTCTTCGAATGTGGTAGGTTCTTCATTGGTTGAATCCTTTGCAATGTAGATTGAGTGCTTGGTGACCAAAGAAGTATCATAACCAAACCTTTCTGGTTTCTTCTTCTCCCTTGAAGACCTAAGTGGTTGATGTGAGCTCTCCGGTCCATATGTAGCATCCTGCATCTTTGCTTTACCTTTGTTCTTCCATAGCTTTAGTCTTTCCAAGTCTTCTAGGTCAATCTCCGAATCACTTTCTTCAATCTGCTTTGGCTCCTTTGGTTGAAGTGATGGAAAGTCTTCATCCAAGTCATACGGCAGCTTCACTTTCCTGTCATCATCAAACCATGATTTGTTTTCATCAAAAATTACATCTCTACTCACAGAAAATCCTTTATTGGTTGGATTGTACAATCTATATCCTTTTTGGTTTTGGTCATAACCAATAAATACGCACTTCTCTGCCTTGGGATCCAATTTCCCTCTTACTTGAGAAGGAATGTGAGCATAGGCTAAGCATCCAAAGATTTTGCAATGCTCTAGACTAGGTCTTCTTCCATTCCACACTTCATATGGAGTGGTTCCATCTAGTGACTTAGATGGAAGTCTATTTATGAGATATGTGGCTGTCGACACAGCCTCTGCCCATAGGTAGTTCGGCAATCCCTTTTTGTTGAGCATGGACCTTGCAGCTTCGACAATAGCTCTGTTCCTCCTCTCTGCTACACCATTGAGTTCGGGTGTATACCTTGTAGTGACTTCCCTTTTAATGCCTCTTTCATACAAGAAGGCATCAAATTCAGAAGAGAAGTATTCTCCTCCACCATCTGATCTGAGTCTTTTCAAAGTCCTACCTGTTTGATTTTCAACAAGAGCAATATACTTCTTAAAGCAATTAAACACTTCATCCTTGTGCTTCATGAAAAACAGAATGGTCCACCTGCTACAATCATCTATGAAAGACACGTAATATCTTGAGCCTGATATAGATGGCTCCTTACTTGGACCCCACACATCCGTGTGCACCAGATCCAAAGGATTTTGATACATATATCATTTCTTATTGAAAGGTTGTCTATGAGCCTTGCCGAGTTGACAAGCTTCACACTTATAAATCATGTGTTGCCTTGTGATATTAGGCAAACCAAGTACACTTTGGTCCTTGCAAATCTGTTTGAGTGTCTCTCACCAATGTGAGCAAGCCTTTTGTGCCATATCTCCAACTCTGTTAGAGTTTGAGATCCATAGCTAAACAAAGCTATGTTCTTTGTATCTTCCACTTCAAAAGTGAAAAGCCTTCCTGTCTTTTCTCCTTTGGCAATCCTTCGAAAGCCTTGCCTTGGGTCTTCAACATATGCTCCAAATCGATTGAATCTAACCTGCAATCCTTTTTCAACAATCTGTCCAACACTTATTAAATTTTTGGTAATTGTAGGGACATACAAGACTTTGCTTAAGAGGTTCATATTCCCATCTGATGTCTTCACATTACCTATCTTCTCCACTGAGTGCTTTGTGTCATCTCCTGTCTGCACTTCATGCTTGTTATGAGGATCTTCCAAATCAGAAAGTAAAGCCACATTTCCTGCTACATGGTTCGAGCATCCTGAATCAATGTAAAATATGTGATCATCATCCTTACCCTTCTTCGTTGATAGATTCATAATCAATAATGAATCTTCTTGACTTTGGTCCTCTGCATAGTTATTGTAATCTCTTCTTCCTCTATGGCCACTTTGAAAGTTGTTGTTGTTATTGTAATTGTTGTTGTAGTAGTTGTTGTTGTTGTAGCCTCCATTGTATCTACCTCTATTTGATCCATAGCCACCTCTATTGAATCCTCTTCCTCTTGAGTTCCTTGGATTCCTGAAACATTCTTCAGTAGTATGGTTAGATAAGCCACATATGTTGCAAGGTTGAGATGATTGGAATCTCCCCCTGCCTTGCTTTCCACCTCTGCCTCTTCCTCTAGCTCTTCCTCTACCTGCAAAGTTTTCTTGGAAAGAGCTTCCTTCATCTTCATTCTTCCTATTCTTTGACTTGTCCTTGACCTTAGCTTTATCAGAATATAAGGCAGAAGTTTGATTACCTCTTGAGGACTCACCACCTTTGCTAATCTTTGCTTCATGAGTGAAGAGTTGGCCCATGAGTGTGTTGAGGTCGGGTACATGCATATCCATGTATAAATCCATGGCTGTTGTGAATGACTCCCACTTGTCATCTGCTTTGATTCCATTCATGATTTGTCTTATGATTTGCTCCTCTTCAATTACCTCTCCAATGCTTCCAAGTTGGTCGGAAATCTCCTTCATCTTTGTGACATAATTAGTCACATTTTGCTTTGGGCTTTTCTTCATTGTTGTGAACTCCATCCACAATTGGTTCTTCCTTGCTCAAGTGTTGGAAGAGAAGAAAGAAGCAAGTGCATTCCAGGTTTCTCTTGATGTCTTGCATCCCTTGACATGAGGTAAAAGAAAATCAGAGATTGAGTTTAGAATATAGGACCTTGCAAGTGCATCCTTCGAACACCAATTCGAAAGTCCTTCCACTTCTTCATGTGATGGTTGCCCTTTGTTCCTCATGGTTGGCATTGCTTCATCTCCGGATTGCTCCCTTGAAGCCTCCATCCTTAGAGACCATGCCGGGTAGTTGTTTCGATCCAATTTGTCAATTGTTGATGGAAATCCATCTCCCATGTTGCTTGACTATGCTCTGATACCACTGTGAAGAGAGATGGTGGATGCAATCCAAAGATGAGTAGGTGCCGCTACAATCAGCTTCACACCAGCCAACTGAGACTTCAGAGTTGATTAGTAGACCCTTTGAGCTTCCTAAATCCACCAAAATATCAGCCAAGTACTTTGGAACATGTATCCCAAAAGTTTAAGTCAAGACAGACTAGTTGCGAAATGACTAGCTCCCAAAACTTGCTATTTTTGGACATACACCTGCTGGAAAAAATGAACAGTGCTCTCAACCTGGTAGGAATTAGAAAACTTCCTTTTGGGCATAGCAAATAGACTTAGCAAGCTTCCCAATCCAAGTTAAAACACTTCAAATGATGGACTGAGCACTGAGAACAAGTTTCATCAATTTCTGGAACATTCCCACAATTCTTGGGGCTCTGCAGAGATAGACCAGTAAGTAGTAAAATGCAGATATCTCCAAAAGTATTAATCCAATGACCTTGAACATTTATGTGCACAAAGTAGACAGTACAAGCTATCCAACGCAAGTTAAATCACTGAAAAAGGTTCAGTAGAACTCGAGATATGACCTTCTGAAGTTACTGCTCTGAGTGAGTATAGCAGAGAACAAAACAGAGGAGTAGATGATAATAAATGTATAGATTCACATATGATTACAACCACATTGGCAATGAATCTTTGCACAATGGGAGTAGAATGATAGAGCTATGGAGTAAGCTCTTAAATCTCTACAAAATGACATGAAGTGGTCACGTACAAGGCTTGCTAATCGCCTCTTCCTTCTTGCTCTTTTTATAGCTATTCTTGGAGGGAGTTTTGAATTCGAATTCGAATGGCTCCACCTAAAAGTGATCCCCAAAGTTAGGAGAGATTCCCTCAGCTCAAAAATTCGTGATTTTGGTAGTTAGAGCCACGAATTTGCTTTGACATCATGGATGAGGTAAGCCATCCTTTTCCTTTTTTCTTTTTCCATTTACAAGAGATAAAATGTACTCTTTTACAAGAGGTGTTCACATGACTACTCATGTGACTTACAAATGAGGATAATATCAAATATATCAAGCATGTAGGCTTGGGCAAAATGCACCAACAAGTACCACGACCATATGCTTATCAAGGATACACTCAATCACAACCAGTACTAGGACAACAACCGCCCCATCCCCAGAATGTTGTCCCAGTGAAAGTGGCTCGTCCTGAAGAAAACCTAGAGAGAGCAATAGTACCAGCTACACCTTTGATTAGTAATGAATCATACGATTCATCTTATGACTCTGGTCAAGGAGGCTATCCCTCTTATGAGAGCTCTATGATAGAATATGGACAAACGTACGACCCATATGCTTATGATTTGGAACCACAAGATAACTCTTATGGATATGAGCAGGATTATGTGCCAATGATGTACACAGCTCCGAGAGCAACCATACCACCCCGACCTATGAATAGACCACCTGTACCTAGAGGTCCATGTTACAGATGCGGAGGAGATCACTACATCAGAGAATGTACATTGCCAAACCCACCACCACCACAGCGAGTCTGGGAAGGCTACTGTAGTGATTGTGGTAAGGAACACCTATTCAGAGATTGCCCTAAGAATCCCAACAAGATTACCTCCAATGTGCAAATCAATGTGATAGAAGTAATTGAATCATCAGGAAGTGATAAGGAGTACACTGTGCCATTGAAAGCGATAACAAGAGCAAAAGCTAGAGAGACCCTAGAAAAAACTGAAAAACATGATCAAAGCGACGGAGAGATGAACACACCTACACCTCAAATAGTGGAAGATTCGGAAGAGCCCGAGAAAAGTGATGTAAGCAAACCAACACAAAGATGGAAGAACCGTAGAGATAGGATAAAAGAAAAGAGATTACTACAGAAAAAGGAAAATGAGAAGAGTGAACAAAATCAAAGAGAGAAACAAGAAATGGAAGGAGAAATTCGGAAAGAAAAGTAAAAAAAAGAAGAGGTAGGATCAGTTTTAGCAGATCCCATGCCTGAAGAGTTAGCCATGTGGATTCAAGCGTACAAGGCACGTATAAGAGCAGGACCTACCATAGAACAGCATGAAAAAGAATATCCCAGAGGAGACCTAGAGAAAGAAAGATTAGAGATTTGCAAGAAATTAATTGAAGTGGCCCATCAAACCTTAGAAAAACCTGCTTTTCCCCTACCCAATTCATGAATTTCCGAAAGAAAATTCCAAGAGTGTGTCATCTCTAAAGACCCCGAGAAACCTAAGGAAGCCAGGACACATGATGGAAACTACTGTGAGGATAAAAGAGAAGAATCCATTGTTCCTGAAGTAGAAGGGGAATGGCCTAAAGATTTGTGGGCAAGAGTCCAAGACGACGGATGGAAGAAGGTGGAAGGAATTGAACCACCCTTTGAAGAACTAGAAGCAGAAAATGGAATAGAGGGTTCAATACCTGAATTGAATTCAGAAGAAATGTTACCAATGGATCCAAGTGACAAAGAAAATGACGGAGTAAAAGCCTTGCAAAATTACACAGGAGAGTACGAACATAATTCGAAGTTATATTGCATTCCCTCAATAAGGAAAAAAGAACCAAACCCATCAGTCCAAACATCGGATATCATACAACATCTCAAAAAAGTAAAAATCCCTTGTACTCTGACATTGGAAGAACTTTTTGTAGCTCAAGCGTAAGCACCACCTCCTTTACTTGTCAATCCACGGAGACGTGAGGACCGGTATGAAGACCACGAGCAAGTGAAGGCACAAGTGCGTGAGTGAAAGCACACAAACATGCACACACATACACACACACGCGCACAAAGTAAGATCAAAGAGAGGAACAATGGAAAGCTTAGATTGCAAAAGAGTTCTCTTACAAAAGTTCTATTCTCTAACAAGCTAACCCCCAAAAATGAGCTCTCTAGCTCTTTTTATAGTTTTTTGACTAGTTTTGGCCCTGTCCAGACCTAGTGTCCGGCCTAGTTAAAAATTAGGTTCCAGGGCTTATTTGAGGGCTCAAACGAAGTCTAAAAATTATGAAAATTGGTACGATGGTACTTGTAATACTCCTCAAGCTCGAGGACTCCTCGGCTTGAACAAAATGGAGTTACTAAAAATAGATAATGGTATTTACAATGGTTTTTAGTGATTAAAATCACTATTTTTGTAGGGAATTCTTCTGAAAATTTGACATACACTTCTTGGAGCTCCCTACTTGCTCCCTTTCCTTGTGTGTCCACCTTTTGATGTGCTTCCATGCTTTGTCCTTGGCTTTGAGCTTCAACACTCCCCCCCCTCTCGAGTCTGTCGTCCCTGACAGACCCGTGTTGGAAGGGCTGTTCCATGTAGTGCTTTGAGAGGTGGTGTCCATCCATTGTATGAGCTGGTTCCTTGGATTCCAGCAAGAATGTGTCGTTGTGAGCTTTCAAAACTGCAAGTTGCTCAAAAGAGGTTGTCAAGAGTGATTTGGAGCAACTACTGGCTTCAATTTGCTTCCGAGATATGGATGTTGTTCCCAAGACGTCCGCTAGCTCTTCCAAAGATGATGTTGAGAGCAGTCATGCCAACTACTCATAACCCATAATGAATGATGGGTAAGTGTGTTCGTGCCTGGGTTGAACAAAGAATGTGCCTTGTGCACGGCCTTGTAATGTAGCCCTATGCATGCTTACTTGGAAAATGCATTGGAAGAAGTATGGTGCAAAAATTGCGGGTCTTGAGCTAAGTGCTCAAGGGTATGCTGACGAAGAGGTTTCCTAAACTATCATGGTTATGGTGTTTCCAGAGTAAAGATACTTACCATGGGGAAGGTTGATGGATGTTTGTCTCTTCGTGTTGTACACTCGGCCTTTGGGATGGAACCTTGTTGATGAATGTCCATGTTGATTGTCCACTGATGAGATCTTTTGAGTGGTGGATCCCCTCTCCTCTTTTCAAAGCAACATTTGTCACTAACAATGTGCCTTTCTGAGCTTGGGCTCATGCACGTTCACTTCCCTATATTGACACTCAGAGGAATATTGGACACGTGCCGGTTTCTAAGAGATTACCATGCTGATTGACATAGACCATTCACCAGTGCTACTGTTCCATACTGGTTCAGGAAATACTGAGAATTGAATTGCTTTATATTCCTTGGCAAGCAACATCGGGTAACTACACCAAGCTGAGTTTCACATATTCTCTTTAGCTCACCATATGCAGGAGTCTTCTCCTCCAGAACTACCTTGTGCAGATATCTCCTTGGATGCTCTGGTACATGAAGTAGTTAAGCATCACTCAAGTTGCAGACCTTCAAGCTCTTCATTCCTATCATGGTAAGAGAAAATCATAGTTGTAGATGCCATGTTCATGCCAAGTGCTTGTTATCTACCAGATAAGGCAGCAATAATCTCACTGCTGGCTGAGACACACTTCTATCCAAATTGATAAATGCCTAGTAATCAACAGTTCCACCTTCAACTAAGCATGACTCATTCATGTTTCATAAGCCAAACCTGGGAACAAGCTCTCTCCCACTTTTTTTTTTTTTTTTTTTTGAGGAAAAGGATATCACCAAACAAGAACACAAAAGTTAGTATCAATAGAAATGTTTGACATATGTCACTGTGCTCTTGTGCATGGGATTCTCAAGTGTGTCTATGCACGGCCGTGTAATGTGGCCCTATATTAATGCATACTTTGGAAATGCATGACCGGAATGGTGCAAAAGACAGGGTTGTGCAAGGAGCACATGGTTGTCGCTCGTTCGAGGCTTTCGATGTTATTTGCGGAGGTTGATGCCGACCTTGGTGGAGGTATCCATTGAGTCTCGAACTGATGTAATCCTCCTTATTGGAGTCCGTTTTAGAACAGTATTTGGCACTGTAGAGATCACTTCAGGCGCCTTCCTCTTCGGATGCGTTCTGAACTGTGGTATCCAGTGTGGTTGGCGCTTTGGTTCGATGGAGGCTGCTTGTACTTTTGGCTTCCAAACCCATATCCTTTTTGCACGTCTTCCTACTATTCTTGAAGAGCTGATTTGATCTTCTTTCGATCTCTGTACGTGGTTCTTACCCTCTTCTCTTATTGGCTTCTTGGTTGAGGCCTTCCGCATGTGGGAGAACATAGGTTGTTGTGGATGTAAGAGCTTCTTAGGCACCCACATTTGTAATTGCCCTTGTTGAGCTAAAGCGAACTTCTTAGGCACCCAAACTTGTTGGATACCTTGTGATTGAGCTTGTCCGAGCTGCTTTCTTCGTCTTCTGACTTGGTTGGCTTGCCTGGATGGGATTTGTGGGGGCAAGGCTGGTGGTTGCTCTCCTTTGCGTACCCAGATCTGCTTCATGCCCGGAACTGCTTTTTTATCGAATGGTGTCTTTCTATTTGATGTAGCAGTTGTCGTGAACGGTTGTGATTGCTTGTGTGGTGGGCTCACTACTGTGGCTACTTGATTCTTTGGAGAAGAAGAAAGATCCACCCGCCTTCGAACCTGGTCTTCCACGATTGACTCCTTCTGCATCATAGAGCTTTTGACACATACAACATCTTCTTTCATATGATTAGTCTTGGAAGAACTAAGAGAGTGTGTGGTGCCATGATTTAGGAGCATGCAGTTCTCTAATTCTATTGTAATGCATTGTTCATGTACCCAAACTTGAAGAATTTGACTTCTTAGGTTTAAGTTAACTGCATGGTCATAGATCCAATCTTGACCCAAGACAAGTGGTTCTGTAAGGTTCTCATCTTGACATACTAGCGCTTTGACTCTCATTGGAACATCTTGAAGGTAGATGGGAAGTTCCACCTCGCCCAAACAAGGGGTTTCCACACCTCCCAATCCTATGAGATAAGCTTCTATGGGATTGATGTTCAACCCCAAGTCTTGGCAGTAGGAAAGTCTAACTGCACTACTTGCTGCACCTGAGTCAATCAATGCTTTCACCGTCCTTTCACCCTTCCCTTGTCCTATCTCTATGGTCACAAAGGGTCTACGGTCAATGACTTGAGAAGTCAATATGCCTGAGTTTTGAAACATATCCATGTGATATTTTGGGGCTTTTGAGTTGACTTCTAGGCCTAATCGCCTTAACTTATTTCGCCTAATACGCTCTCTGGCCTCTACCTGTGCTTCTTCTCTCACTCTTAACTCTTCATCTTTTCGCTTCTTAGCAGTGTTGAGTCTCATTAGCATATCCTCAGTAAGAGGTTCTTGATATAGCTTGACTCTACAGCCACTAATATAGTTTGGCAAGATATCTCCTTCTAGAGTGGCCAACTGAACTGCACCACTAGTGGAAATTCTATTAATGATCATGGGTCCGTATCCTCTTTTTTCCAACTTACGGGCATGTTGTTTTAGTGTGTATACCAACACTAGATCTCCCTCTTTCAATCCCTTATCCTTGATGTGTGCATCAAAGTATGCCTTTTGCCTCTTCTTTGCAGCGTAGATGCCTGCTGCCGCTCGTAGCCTCGTCTCACCCAAGCGTTCGAGATCAAAGATCCTAGAGGACAATTCATGCCCATTCCACTCATACTCTTGTGCTACTTTTAAGGCAGGGATTAAGAAATCTAATGGTAGCACAGCGTTCTGTCCGAAGGCCATCTGAAATGGGGTGGCGTTGAGGACCGTTTTATAGGCAACTCGATAAGCCCAAACAACATGATGAAGTTGTTTGTCCCAATCAGAGCGTTTATTATTTACCAGTTTTGTCAATACGTTACAGAGGATCTTATTGGTACTCTCGGCTTGTCCGTTGGCTTGTGGGTGATAGGGGGCAGATTTCTTATGTATCACCAAGAATTCTTGGAGAAGATTTTCAATGACTTCATTCAAGAAGTGTGTGCCTCTATCGCTCACCAACTCTATTGGTAGTCCATATCTCGTGAACACATTCTCGAATAAGAACTTAGCCGTAGTCTGAGCATCATTCTTTGTTGTGGCTTTGACTTCTACCCACTTTGTAAGGTAATCTGTGGCTACAATGATGTACTCTGCATGGGAGTTTCTAGCTAGGGGGTTAATAGGACCTATGAAGTCTATGCCCCACTTCGAAAATGCACGTCCTCCCATCATTGGCCTCAAGGGCATCTCGTCTTTTCTCACTGGATATTGTGCACGTTGGCATGTGTCACATTTCTTCACATAGGTATGTGCGTCCATATGAAGAGTGGGCCACCAAAGTCCTGAGAATAGAATGGTCTTGATCACTCGGTCACGACCAAAATGTCCACCTGCAACACCGCTGTGTGCAGTCTCTAAGACCTTTAAATAGTCTGATTCATGAACGCATAGTCTTAAGTAACCATCTTTGCCTCTTCGGTATAGGTTGTCCCCTACTAAGGCATAGCCTTGAGCCTCTTGCTCCATGCTTCGTCTTCTTGCTAGACTAGCCTCTTTGGGTAATCTTCCCGATCTCATAAACTCTACCAATGGAGCACTCCAATCTAGAATTAATGACACTTGATAAAGGGTTGCATGCTCCACTGGGGGTCTCTCTCTGCACCTTGGACAATTCTTAATCCACTCATGTATTTCTTTGTCCATGCTAGGCCAATACACTCCTAAACGCTTTAGATTCTGCAATGTTCGTTGTTTAGAATAGTGATTTCCTAGCATTCCTTCATGGGCTTGTTGCAACCAACTACTATGTTCATCATCCTCCACACAACAAGCTAATACACCCTCAGTATCTTGTTTGTACATGCTTCCTGCTAATATGTGATATTTTTGTGATTTTACAATTTCTTCTTGTGATGTTTTCACATTCTTATTTGCAGGGCCAAAGGTTAGGACTGGTACCAACTTATTTGCCCATTTAGGAACAACTTCTAAATTGAACAGATAAGCATCGGGTAATTCGTCAGACACTCCTTGCGGTGACTCTCCTGAAGTGATGCGAGAAAGGTGATCTGCCCGAAGGTGGGTTTTACCTTTCCTGACAACAACCTCAAAGTCATATTCCATTAGTAAGAGGAACCATCTTACTAAGCGTACAGTATTGCAAGGTTTATTGACCAAATATAACAAAGCTTGATGATCAGTGAAAAACTTGAACTTGTTGGCCAATAAATAGTATCTAAACTTCTTCACAGCATATACCATGCCTAAGCCCTCTCGCTCAGTTGTGGTATAGTTCCGTTCAGCTGCAGTGAGCTGTCTACTAGCATATGCTATGGGCAAATCTAAGTTTCCTTCACTTGTGGGTTGTGCTAGCACACATCCTATGGCATGATTGGATGCATCCACATGGACATGGAAAGGTTTATTCCAATCAGGAGTGGTGAGTATTGGTGCCGTGCACAAACGTTTTTTTCAGTTCGTTGAAAGAATTCTCGCATTCGTCGTTCCACTCAAAATTAGACAACAAGGCATAAAGGGGTCTAGCTATGATCGCGTACATGTGGATAAACCTACGGTAGTATCCACAATGGCCCATAAAGGCTTGTACCTCTTTAATATTCCTTGGCCTTGGTAGCTCCGCTATGGCTCGTACCTTATCTTCATCTGTTGAGATTCCATTCTTAGAAACAATATGACCTAAGATTTTACCTTGACGCACCATAAACACACACTTTTCTGGGTTCAAACACACTCGATATTCTCTACACTTGTTGAAGATTTGTCTGAGCTCAGGGATGTGAACCCTTCTTTCTTGGGAATGAGCACATAAACCATCCACATACACTTCTAAGCTCTTTCGCAAGAACTCTTTGAAGACATGACACATGAGCCTTTGGAATGTTGCAGGTGCATTGGTGAGCCCAAATGGCATCACCCGAAATGCAAAGATTCCCCACTCTGTAGCAAAAGCTGTTTTGTGTTGATCTTCTGGGGCAATGGCTACTTGATTGTAACCTGAAAATCCATCAAGGAAGCTATAAACTTCCTTGCCTGCAACACGCTCCAATAGGTGTTCTGTGATTGGAAGTGGATAACTATCTCTAATCGTAGCGGCATTAACTTTTTTAAGGTTAATACACACTCGCAACTTCCCGTTCTTCTTGGGTACCACAACAATGGGGGACACCCATTCGGTATGCTCAATCTCATAGATGAATCCAGCTTCAATCAACCTATCAATTTCTTCTTTTATTTTGGCTGCATAGGTATCATTATATGTGTAGGGCTTCTGTTTGGTGGGCTTAGCATCAGCAGTCATGGGGATAGTATGAGAGCAAATTCTTGGATCTACCCCTTTCAAGTCTCTATAGTGCCATGCAAACACATCCCTATATTCCCTTAATAGAGCTATGAGCTCCATTTCTTCTCTTGCACTGAGGTCATCTCCTATATATGTGCATCTCTCTTCGTTCTCTTCAATGGTCACTACAATCTTCTTGGTCTTTTATTTATTATCATATGATTCTCCTATGATGGCCTCTCTCTTAGGCATTCGTACCAAAATTTTGCGGTCGTCAACTTCATATTTCTTGAAGTTTTCTGGTACTTCAAACAATGATTCCTCCTCTTCTTGTTTCACTGCTTTTCTTTTCTTTTTCTTTTGACTACTCTCACTTCCATCCTTTGAGTTTACTGTTTTAATACTTGTGAGAGGTTCTTCTTCTTTCTGGGTGAACACTCCTATATCTTCTAGATAGTGCTGCTCTGAGTTAAAGCAACTATCCATCACAATAGACTCCAGATCATCGTCATTCTCTTCTTCCTCTATGACATCACTAGGGTCACATTCTTCTAGCAAGGGTTGACACATGAAAACTGAGATATCATAACCCTCCTCATCACAATGGGGTGTCCACTGTTCCTCATTGACAGCAATGTCCATGGTGGCTAAGATTTCTGGCCAGCCATGAGGCTCAAACTCCTCATCTGGAAAGATCATCGGTGTGTAGGCTGGGTCTCTAACTGGTCTATCTCCTAGCGAAGTTCCTTCTTCTCTTGCCTTTAAACGTTTTTCCTCTTCCTTTGCGACCTTGCACATCCACAAATGAGTATCTTCATGCAGCCATGATGGATCAGGTGAACTTTCAGAATGCACAGAGATGGAATCTTCTTTCGCTTTGTGGATAGAATTCCATTGTAGGGGTGGTACATCTCTAAAGGTGTAATCCTTCAAATTGACCTTGGTGGTGACCCCTAAGTGCTGTAAGTACAAGGAGTTAGTTCCCCAATCCTGTACTATTTGCAATTGTCGTAGGAAGGGTCTTCCTAGGATCATCTCATAGACATTATTTTTCTCAAAGTCACATTTAGCAAATGTGTGCTCAAACTCTACACCACAAGTGGTTAGAGTGATCCCTTCTAGCAATCCTAGAGGTCTTTCAAAATGACCATCAGCCATTTGAAGCTTCATTCTAGTTGGTCTTAATGTGGGCTTGCCCCATTGCTTCCACAAGGAGGTGGTCGCAATAGCAACACCAGCACCTGAATCTATGATTGCTTTGGTTTTGTAACCTTCGTAGGTGATTGGAAGATAAGTATTACCTTCTTCACCCTCACACATGTCCCCTATTTTGTCTAGAGGTATCTCTGGTACCCTTTGCTTGGAGCCTACTTTTGGCATGTTGGAATCAAGTTCTAGAACCTGATCCTTCACATGATTCCAAAGCTCAGGTTTTGCTTTGAGCAGCTCTTCTACAGTGAGATGACACTGAACTTTAGTGTTCTTCACGACATCCGTGTTCCTTGGAACCACTGAGTCTTCATTTCTTACTAGTATTGTGGGAGCTCTAATCTGGAGAGATTCAGATTCCCATGGGCCTGGAAATTGAGGCAGTTCTTCTAAGGTATTAGATTCAAAATCTAACCTTTCGTCTTCTTGTTGTTCTGCTTCATCTCCGTAAATAGATGGAATGTCTTGGGGAAATTGATCATGAAGATCATCAATCTCAGGAATAGGAGGGGAATTACCCTTCTCCTTGGCCCATTTCTCTTCTTGTATTTCCCGCAAGAATTCTTGAGAGTACTGTTGAATTGAAGGAGGTATTCCTGGATCCGTGGAATTAGGAACATAAGCTCCCATTGGTGGTGAGCTTCCTCTTTCAATAACTGGTTGAGCCTGTGGAGGTAAAGAAACTTGTGGTTTGTTTACCAACTGCTCTAATCGTTCTAGTAACCCTTGGAAATGCAAATCTGATTGAACTTTTGACTAGTCTCAAGTATAGCTTGAGCTTGTTCTACCATTTTCATGCACATTTTCATTCGTTCAATCTGATTGAACTTGTGACAGAGTTGGTCTGATTGAACTTTTGACTAGTCTCAAGTATAGCTTGAGCTTGTTCTACGGCCCTTCTTGAAGTCGAGCCTCGTAGGCTTTGAACATCATGTCCAAGCCTTCTGGGGTTGGATCTGCAAGAACAGACCCTGGTTGTGGTCTATTTACAATGGGTGGTGGGGTGGGATGAGGTGGAGTGGATGGAGTTTCGGCATGCGAGGGGCTTTGAGATGCAATGTCTTCTATTTTTGTTTTCGCTTCTTTTAAGCTTTCTTCTAGTTCCGACAACTTTTTATTCCACTTGCGATTGGCCTTCTCTCTGGTATCCTTCCATGTTCTTGTTTTCCTTTTACTAGGCTCTCCCGATTCACTCGACTCTGATTGTTCTACTGGTTTATCCTGTTTTAAGGCTTGTGCTCTAGTGACAGCTTGTATAGGAGCCACATTGCTACTACTTGAACTTGAATCTGCCACTAAGCCTACCACATTAATGGGTGTAATCTTGGGTGCACTGGAGGGGTTTCTTGGGCAATCTCTGGGGAGATGGTCTTTGCCGCAATCAAGACAAAAAGCCTGTATTGTGATAGCCTGTCCTTGACTCGGAGATGGTGGGTGGGGACAGTCACGAATGAAATGGTCACCTTGACATCTGAAACAAGATCCTCTAGGGGCTTGTGGTCTCATTTGTCTCAATTGGGGCCTAGGGTTAGGATTTGTGTACATGACATTGGAGTATTCTGGCTCCCAATTTTGCTCCATAGGTGGCGCCTCATATTGATACGAGTAAATCTCACTATGTTCAGGTGACTCTGTGTAATACGCATGTGGACTACCTTCATTGGAGTAGTCTGAACTATGAGCATGAGAATCATTATCTGGTATCCATGGGGTTAGGGGCACCAATGCTCTATTTGGATTTTCCTCTCGCACAGCATATTTGACTGGAATCACGTTGGCTGGAGCTAGTGGTTGGTTTCCCAAGACAGGTTGTGGCCTATATGGTACCTGATATTGCTGTTGTGGTCTATAATATGGCTGTTGGTATTGGTTCTGATACCTACCTTATGGGTAAGGTTGCTGATAATTCTGTCTAACAGCCTGCCTATTGTAGGGACAATCTTGAGCCGTGTGGTTTGTGTGTTTTCTCTCAATAGTGCAATATGGAGCATTCCTTTCTCTAATGTTTTGGTTTTGCATTGGGCATACATTAGCCATGTGGTCGCCCCCACAAGTATAACATCGATTCACTGGAGTGACTCTCTGTTTTTGTTTATTTTGGAGTCCCAGCTTCTTGGCAACTTGCTCAGCTATCTCTTCTATTTCTGTGGAGATCTTTGAAGTATGACTAGTAGAACTATCCGAATCCTTATAGAGTTTGGATAATCCTAACTCCTCACCCAAGTTATCTTCTATGTCAATGCATGTCCGCACGCACTCTTCTATGGATCTAGGCTCTTTCAAATATACATATGATCTTAACTTTGTGCTCAGTAAGCCATCTAAGAACAAAGCCACTTGTTTGGCTGGTGTGGGTAACTCGGGAGCAGGGCATCTTTCTAGGTACTGTCTGAACCTTCTACCTGCTAGTCGCACTGTTTCTTGGGGTGTCTGCTTGAAACTGTGGATCAAGGATGATGTGTTATGCCTGATACCACTCTTGGAAAATTCTACAATGAATTCGTCTAGCAGTTGACCTATATCGCGATAGTTGCGACTACTCAATGGTTGAAACCAAGCCAAGGCAGTGCCCTTAAGAGTCAAACCAAATGCCTCGTATTGGGTGAATAAATCCTCAACCTGTTCAGCTCTTAACACTTGTTTGAACTCGGCCACATGATCATAAGGATCTCCTAACCCGTCAAAATAATTCTTCATTGCCTTGATCACTTGAGTGGGTCTAAGGGTTCTTGGGTGCTCTCGGGATCTAGGCAATGGAAAATCATGTTCATCTCTTTTTTGCCTATGTGCTTGATGTCTCTCTCTTTCAGGTCTTTCATTTTCAAATCCTGATCTATTCCTGCCCACGGTGTGTGCAAAACTTACCTCAGGTCTCTCTCTAGTTCTTTCTCTCTGGGCTTCATGAGCGTGGGATGATCCTACTCCTTGGAGGCCATGGGAAACATTGGATCTTGGTGGGGGGAAAATCAATTCACTCTTCCAAGTATATACATGTCTATCATGTT
Source organism: Ceratopteris richardii (assembly GCA_020310875.1). Taxonomy (NCBI): domain Eukaryota; kingdom Viridiplantae; phylum Streptophyta; class Polypodiopsida; order Polypodiales; family Pteridaceae; genus Ceratopteris; species Ceratopteris richardii. The sequence continues at coordinate 5,731,414 of CM035417.1, forward strand.
CTGTTACCAAGAAAATTTTCTCTGATGTGTTATCCAGGTAGACAACTTTGCCTGGTATCTCTGGATCCTTGAACTCGTAGATGATGACTATGCCCAATTGGCTAGGTTGATCTGGCTTGAATCTCCAAAAGGCTTCCTCTGTTTCTCTATTCAAAAATAGTTCTATGCTTTTGTTATCTTGAGGGATCCAGTTTGGAGTGATCACTCGGGTCAAAACTGACTTACCTCTAGGAGTCTGGGGTCCTTGTCCTACATTTCCTTGTTCTAGGTCTCCTATTTCATTCTCAGGAATGACATTTCCAAACTCATCAGTCCTATCTGGTAGGTTGGTGACCACATACATGGTTCCTTCCTTATCAATGTATGAACCCTCTTCGAACTTGACCACCGGGTGTTCAAGTCCAAAGGATTGATCTGGATTTTTGAGTTGGACCACTGATCGCCTCAGACCATCCTCATAGATGCGAGCACCTAATTGGTTGGTCCGAATATATTCCAACTGTGTCTTATAGGGACCTTCTGGTGTTTGTAGATGGGCAGTCCCTGAGCCACTTGCAGGTTTTCCCATACTAAAAGACATTTCTGAATCACTTGTGTCTGAACTTAGTAAAAGATGACCACTTAGTTGTTGTGCCCAAGACTTGGATGTATGGTTGGCACTAGCCTCAGAAGATCTAATGCTTTGTTTATCCTTGCCTAAGTGTCTACCAGATCTCAGGTTCATAAGCTTTAGTCAAGAGTCCAAATTTTCCCCTTGGTATGGTTCAAAATTCTTTGGAGTCCCCTTGGTTCCCTAGTCCCACTTGAGGGTCAACTTCAAATTATCCTATCTCAAAATCAACGCGTTATTCTTGAAAAAACAGTTGAGGTCGTGTAGGACTTGAAACGAGCTTTCCAACGAGCTATAGAGCTCAAAAAATGGACTTTGGATGAAAAAGTTATGCCAATTCAGGCTCCTGGGGGTCAAAACAGGCAAACAGGACCTTTGGAGAAAATCGCGATTTTGTGAACTTTCAGAGAATCGCGATTTTGTGAACTTTCAGAGAATCGCGATTTTGTGAACTCAGAAAATCGCGATGTTGAGCACAAAATCGTGTTTCTGAAAATCGCGATGTTGAGCACAAAATCGTGTTTCTGAAAATCGCGATGTTGAGCACAAAATCGTGTTTCTGAAAATCGCGATGTTGAGCACAAAATCGTGTTTATGAAAATCGCGATTTTGAGCACAGAATCGTGTTTTAGAGAATCGTGTTTTTTGACATGAAAATCGTGATGTTGAGCACAAAATCGTGTTTATGAAAATCGCGATTTTGAGCACAGAATCGTGTTTTTGAAAATCGCGATTTTGACTAAGGGAATCGTGATTCACAAAATCGTGTTTTTTTGCTGAAAATCGTGATTTGTGAGAATCGCGATTTTGAGCCCGCTGAAAATCGTATTTTCTCAGAATCGTGTTTTTGGCATGAAAATCGCGATGTTGAGCACAAAATCGTGTTTTTTTGAAAATCGCGATTTTGACTCAGAGAATCGTGATTCACAAAATCGTGTTTTTTGCTGAAAATCGTGATTTGTGAGAATCGCGATTTTGAGCCCGCTGAAAATCGTATTTTCTCAGAATCGTGTTTTTGGCATGAAATTCACGATGTTGAGCACAAAATCGTGTTTTTGGCTGAAAATCGTGATTTGTGAGAATTGCGATTTTGAGCCCGCTGAAAATCGTGTTTTTAGAAAATCGTGTTTTTAGAAAATCGTGTTTCTTTTGATATGAAAATCGCGATTTTGAGCACAATCACAGAATCGCGATTCTGAGAATGACCACAGAATCGTGATTTTTTCAGCCAACTTTTAGGCGGGAAAACAGAAAATCGTGATTTTTCAAAAATTTTGAATTTTCACAGAATCGCGATTTTCATCACAGAATCGCGTTTTTTGGCGGGAAATTCAACTTTCTGAGCGCCGGCTATGGCGAGCTCCGTATGAGCAGAAAATCATGAAAAAAATACAGCGCTTGCTCTCCCTTGCTTCTCCTAACTCCTTCCCACACAATAATGCATGAAAAGTGGTATGAAGATGGTGAAAATGCACTAGAAAACAAGAATTTTCTATGAAGAAGAAGGTGGAAGAAGGTGGAGATGATGATGATGATGAAGATGAAGAGGAAAAAACAGAAAATGAACTGAAATGATAGTTTTTTTACCTTCCAACGTCGCAAATCTACGATCTTACCATCACAACGCTCGTCCTCGAAGCTCTCTCCCCAGCAACGGCGCCAAAATTTGGTGTAGCTCAAGCGTAAGCACCACCTCCTTTACTTGTCAATCCGCGGAGACGTGAGGACCGGTATGAAGACCACGAGCAAGTGAAGGCACAAGTGCGTGAGTGAAAGCACACAAACATGCACACACATACAATCACACGCGCACAAAGTAAGATCAAAGAGAGGAACAATGGAAAGCTTAGATTGCAAAAGAGTTCTCTTACAAAAGTTCTATTCTCTAACAAGCTAACCCCCAAAAATGAGCTCTCTAGCTCTTTTTATAGTTTTTTGACTAGTTTTGGCCCTATCCAGACCTAGTGTCCGGCCTAGTTAAAAATTAGGTTCCAGGGCTTATTTGAGGGCTCAAACGAAGTCTAAAAATTATGAAAATTGGTACGATGGTACTTCTAATACTCCTCAAGCTCGAGGACTCCTCGGCTTGAACAAAATGGAGTTACTAAAAATAGATAATGGTATTTACAATGGTTTTTAGTGATGAAAATCACTATTTTTGTAGGGGATTCTTCTGAAAATTTGACATACACTTCTTGGAGCTCCCTACTTGCTCCCTTTCCTTGTGTGTCCACATTTTGATGTGCTTCCATGCTTTGTCCTTGGCTTTGAGCTTCAACACTTTTGAAGATCAAACCACATTTGAAGGAGAAACTGACTATTCAATTGGAGATCAAAACTAAAGAAAAGGAGATGGTTGATGAAGTGAACACAGTAAAAATCCCAGTTGATAAAGTTGGAGATTTCAGTGAGGGAGATGAAGGAAACACTTGTCTTCCAATTACCTATAGGGGTTACACCACCAAAGCCATCTTAGATTCCGGAGCTGGTGTAGGAATTGCTACTAGAGAAATCTGGGAGAAATGGGGAAAACCAGCTTTAAGACCAACACACATGAAGATACAAATGGCAGACGGACACACTGAACGACCCTTGGGATTATTGGAACAAGTAGTTTTTACCACATGTGGAGTTGAATTTGAGCATACCTTAGCAATATGTCAATTTGGAAGGGCGAGCAATTATGAAATGATACTTGGGAGAGCTTTTATGAGACAGTTAAAGGTTGTGCGAGATTAGGGAAAAGACGCTGTATATCTACTGCATGAACGAACCACCACGAGAATAAATCTCCACACATATACATATCAAGATGTTCCCCGCTTACAATGGAATCAAATTCATAAGGAGGAAGATGATCAGTCAATTCACAGCATAGGTTCTAGTGATCAATCTTGGATGAACAAGGACACTCATCTATGGATATGCCAAACGGCAAAAAAGGAAGAGGATAGGAGAAAGGGATGGCAGCAAAGGCAAGGAGTAGCTAGGTCTGTACAAGATCCAACTTACATGCCTCAAGTCTTTTTGGATGAAGAGTTTGAACCTCACGGTTGGATGGAGATTTTAGCGACCCTCGATGTATGTGTGAACGAAGAAGTAATAACTATGAATGAATGTATTGATGAGGAAGGATATGACGTTAGTCTATATGTGGTAGTCCTTCAGGAGGCTGAAGAAGGAGAAGTGATTGAGAAAGAATGGAAGGAAGACTATGAGAGTATTGAAATGGAGCAAGAGCCAATGGAACCGAAAGATGAAAATAAAAAAATAGGTACTATAATTAATGAAATCAATCAAGAACTAACCCAGGAGGAAGAGCCAGAGTTAGATAAACAACTAGAAGATGGAGAAAACAAACCACAGGATCAGTTTGAAGTACCTGCACACTTCAAAAAATATGAAGAAGAAAGAAGAATCGCTATTCAAATGCCGAAACGAGAAGCACAACCTGGAATAGCATATGACAACAAGGAGCAAACCAAGAAAATAGTAGTAACCTTAGAGGAAGGAGAAGAACGATGTACTTTTATAGGACAGGATGTCTCGATGGAGGAAGAACAATAATTAATACGACTCATAAGAGAATACAGGGATTAATACGATGTAACCTTAGAGGAAGGAGAAGAACGATGTACTTTTATAGGACAGGATGTCTCGATGGAGGAAGAACAATAATTAATACGACTCATCTGAAGAAAGTAAATGCCGCAACCATAAGGGATAGTTACCCATTACCCATTACGGATCATCTTTTGGAAAGAGTGGCAGGGAAGGAAGTTTATAGTTTTTTGGACAGCTTTTCAGGATATAATCAGGTAGCCATTGCTCCTGAGGACCAACATAAAATAGCCTCTGCAACTCAATGGGGAGTATACGCCTTTAGAGTCATGCCTTTTGGACTAACTAATGCCCCAGCCACCTTCCAAAGATTGATGTGTCATGTATTCAAGGAATTCTTGAGAAAGAGTATGGAGGTGTACGTGGACGATCTATGTACTTATTCAGTTATACGATCAGAGCATATCCCTGAACTAGGAAAGATCTTTGCCAAATGTCGACAATATAGAGTATGCCTCAACCCAGAAAAATGTGTCTTCATGGTTCGACAAGGAAAGATATTAGGACATATTGTCTCTAAAAATGGAATTTCAACTGATGAAGACAAAATCAAAGTAATTCTAGATTTACCAAGACCGAATACGGCTAAAGAAGTCCAAGCATTTATGGGACATTGTGGATACTACCGAAGATTTATACATATGTATGCCATAATTGCTAGACCTCTTTATGCATTATTGACGCAATTTAATTGGACAGAAGAATGTGAAAAAGCCTTTAATGAGTTAAAGAATCGATTGAGTTCAACACCAATCCTTTGAGTACCCAATTGGAATAAGCCATTTCACATTCATGTGGATATGCTAGTAGACAATTAAATCAAGCAGAGCGTAATTATACCACGACCGAGAGAGAAGGCCTAGGGATGGTGTATGCAGTAAAAAAGTTCCGACATTACCTCTTGGCAAACAAATTCAAATTTTTCATTGATCATCAAGCCCTACTGTACTTAGTCAATAAGCCTTGTAATACAAGACGACTAGTATGATGGTTTCTATTGTTGATGGAATTTGATTTCGAGGTAGTAGTCAAGAAAGGAAATACCCACATAAGAGCGGACCACCTATCAAGAATGACACATGGAGAACCACCCATAGGAGTACCAGATGATCTGCCGGATACGTACCTTTTTAACTTGGAAGTATGTCCCCAGTGGGCAGAAAAGTTGATCCCTATACTCACGCATGGACCTAGAGATGGGATCACTCCAAACTGAACCCAAGAGCTATGGAAGGCTAAAAACCTTCATATCATTGCTGGAAGTTTGTATCACCAGGATTCAAGTGGATTACTAATGAGATGCGTTGAAGAGGAGGAACAAGAAATGTGGCTTCAGAAAGCAAACGTAAATCAATGGAAAACTCATTTGAATGCGAACGAGACGTGGCAAACGCTTAAGAGACTAGGTATATATTGGCCAACCATGCAGAGGGATGCTCATAATTACGTTTCAACCTGCCCAACTTGTCAAGAACAAAATCTAGAAGAGAACTCTACTATATGCTACTCCACTGTAGCACCGAGGCATGCCTCTGGTAAAGTTCTTAAAGACCCAGGAATACCCAGAAGGAGCCACTTTAGCAAGGAAACGTGCACTGGTAGACCAAAACAAGGATTATGCTCTTATCGGGAAACAAGGAAGAGATAATCAATTACGATTGTGCATTCATGAAGATGAATATCTTGCTGTTTTAGAGATGGCACATACAGGAGCTGCAGGAGGACATTTCTCTACAGATAAAACAACAAAAATGATTCTCTTTGTTGGAATGTGGTGGCCAACCTTACATCAAGATGCAACTACATATGTGCAACGATGTGATACTTGTGAACGCACGAAATATCCAATTAGAAGGGATGAGATGCCATTGAAACCCATGATGAGTGCTAGAGCCTTTACTAAATTGGGAATACACTTCATAGGACCTATTAGCCCACCAGCTAAAGGTTCCCATGCCGAATACATAATTGTAGCCACCGACTATCTGACCAAATGGGTTGAAGCCAAGGCAACCAAGAAAAATGACGCAAGAACTACGGCCAAGTTTCTTTTCGAGAACGTGTTCACTAGATTTGGATTGCCGATAGAAATTGTGAGTGATAGAGGCACACATTTTGTGAATGAGGTAATAGAAGCCTTATTAAATGAATTTTTAGTAATTCATAAGAAATCAGCCCCTTATCACCCACAAGCCAATGGACAAGCCCAAAGTTCAAATAAAATCTTCTGTACTGTTCTCACAAAAAATGTTGACAATGGAAGATCTGATTGGGATAAGCAATTACATCATGCTTTATGGGCATTTCGAGTAGCCTACAAAACAGCCATAGGAACTACGCCTTTTAACCTAGTGTATGGAAAAAATGCTATTTTGCCAATTGATTTCTTAATTCCCACTCTTAGAGTAGCAACAACTTATGAGTGGACTGGGCATGAATTATCAGCTCAATTGGACCAAATAGAAAAGTTACACGAAAGTAGATTACAAGCTGTAGTAGGGATTTATGCTACGAAAAGACGATAGAAAGCATACTTTGATGCTCACATTAAAGACAAAAATTTGAAGGAGATTTAGTTTTGGTATACACTCTGAAACAACATGCTAAGAAGTTGCAGAAGAGAGGATACGGTCCGTTGATCATCAATCGTATATCTACGAGTGGAGCCATCAGCTTAGCAACCCTAGATGGAGAAGTATTACCAAACTATATCAGTGGATGTCGAGTAAAAAAATATCTAGAACCATTGACTGAAGAAACGATGTCACGATTAATCAATGATGGAGAGTGTTAATCTCCAAAAGAATAACTTACTCTTGTGATTAGAGCACCTCTATACCAAGAGTAAGTCAAAAACTTCACAACACAAAAGTCTGCTGCACAATTTCTTCAAATTAATCTATCAAACACGTAAAGTTTTTTATGAAACTTTGTATGGAGTGTCGCCTAGAGATTGCGCACCTCCTTCAAGTGAAATTACTCTAAAAGCTTTAGTATAACTTGAGAAATCAACTTCACAAGTTACCTATGTCTGAAACTGTCATTCTGAACAGTCTATTTTGCACCTGCAACTTCTAAGACTTGGTTCTCCTTGAATAGAACCCGTTTAAGCAAATGCTTCTAGTTACGAGTAGCTTATCTTCTAACTTAAAGATTAAGCCCTCACTCATGCAAAACTTTAAAGTATGCACTGAGAAATGATCAAAACATTGATCACTGGAAATGCGCCTGTTTCAGTAAACTTTGAACACTCAACACACATGAATGTTCCTTCTGACAATTCTCGTTTTCTGTTTACAATTAAACTCTGAAACTTAAGCTATAGATTGATTAACTATAGACTTAGATATCCTCAAAAGGATTTCACAAATCATCTATCACAGATGAACACAGAAATTTCGGCGCAATATTTCTTCGATTACTCAGAAAGTTACAGTTGAGTGATGAGAGGAAAACTCAACTAACTTTTCATATGTCTCATGACATCTAACTTCTCATTCTTCTCATACTTCTCACGTCTCTTCTCATTTTCTCATATATGCCTCTCATATTTTGCCCCGACAGTTTCTAAGGTATTTATAGATAAATTTGTACAACCTTATGACGATGACTATACTACTGTACATATGTGTACATCTTTTTCCGGTTCTTCTTCCAAGCTCCAAGAATTTGTATTTTCTTCATTCTTTCATCTTTCAACTCTTCATAAACAGAAAACTATAAAAGTGATCATTTCCAGTAACATTCCGGTGACTTTACTATGAGTTTCCAGTACTGTTCCGGTGACCTTCCGGTGACTTTTTTAAGGAAATTTTTGATGAAGTTTCTGCGGACTTAAAGACCTTCAATTGTTGATTGTCTTGCACCAACAGCTCCCCCTCAATCATCAATTGAGGTTTTCTCTGTCTTCTTTATTCCTGCCATATCTTTAAACCTTTGTAACTTTGGTCCATCCAAACTTTTTGTAAGCATATCAGCTATCTGATCTTTTGTTGAAGTATGGATTACTTCAATCTCTTTATCCATCACCTTCTCTCTTAGAAAGTGATACTGAATCTCAATGTGTTTAGTTCTGGCATGAAAAACAGGATTAGCAGCTAAATATAATGAACTCATGTTATCTCCAAATATAATTGGTGTCCTCTGTATAGTGTCAAAATTCTTCATTAAAGTCTTTAGCCAAATCACTTCCTTTGCAGCTTCAACCATGCCTTTGTACTCAGCTTCGGTAGAAGACAAAGCAACTGTATGTTGCTTCTTGGAACACCATGAGATTAGCTTATCTCCCACATAACACATGTATCCATAGGTTGACCTTCTGTCATCTGGATTACCTGCCCAATCTGCATCACTGTATATTTTGATATTTGTATCTGATGTAAAACCATAATACAAACCTTCTTTGAGTGTACCCTTAATGTGCCTCAACACCCTTTGTCCTGCAATCCAATGTTCTTTCCTTGGACAGTGCATGAATTGAGACAATACTCCTACTGCATATGATAAATCAGGTCTGGTTAAAGTAGCATAGATAAGACTACCAACCAAACTCTGATATTGTCTCACATCCTTGAATTCTTCACCTCCAAACTTACTCAATTTGTGATTCACCTCCATTGGAGTAGGTGCTATCCGGCAATCATTCATTTTAAACTTGATTAACAAGTTCTTCAAATATCTTTCTTGGGTCACGAATACTCCATGCTGAGTATATGTGATCTCCATACCCAAGAAGTATGACAAATCTCCCAAGTCACTTATCTTGAACTCCTTTTCCATTTGCTTCTTGAGTCTTTGTATACCTGACTCATCTGTTCCTGTAAGGATTATATGGTCAACATATATGCACATGTATATGAAACCATTATCACTTGCTTTTATAAGCAGACTACTATCTGCTTCAGACACCTGAAAACCAAGTTCTTTCAAGAACTTTACAAGTCTATAGTTCCATGCTCTTGGGGCCTGCTTCAAGGCATACAAAGCTCTCTTGAGCTTGCACACATGATCTGGATACCTTTTGTCTCTGAACCCTTGAGGTTGCTCCATGAACACATCATCTGAAATATAACCATTCAGAAAAGCATTTTTCACATCTAACTGACATAACTTCCAACCTTTACACGCAGCAACAGCTATGAGTGTTCTGATGGTTGTCATCTTTGCCACTGGACTATAAGTCTCATCATAATCAACTCCATATGTTTGAGCAAACCCTTTGACAACAAGTCTAGCTTTGTATCTAGACACACTTCCATCTGCAAATCTCTTGGTCTTGTAGACCCACTTGCATCCAATAATCTTCTGGCTATTTGGTTTAGGAACTAAATCCCATGTTTGATTTTCCACCAATGCATCATGTTCTTCTTGCATAGCTTTCTCCCATTTTTCCTTACCTTTTGCCTCTTCATATGTAGAAGGGTCTTCATCTGCTTTCATTATGTAAGCATAATCTTTCGTAGCCAAAAATGAAGTATCATAACTGTACCTTGTAGGTTGCCATCTATTTCTTGATGACCTTCTGAGTTCTCCAGTCCTTGAGGTTTCTGGTTCTTCACACTCAGGATCAAATCTTGACCTTTCTTCAACTTCTTCCTGCACTTCATAATTTTCTTCTTCATCAATTATTTGAACCTTTGATTTACCTTTCTTTTGACTCACTTCTTCTTCATCACCTGTATTGCTATTAACTGTTCCTGCATACCAAGAACTTTGCTCATCAAACGTAACATCTTTCGAAACCAGAAAATGTTTTGTGGATGGATTCCACAACCTGTATCCCATCTGTCTGTCATCATAACCAATGAAAACATATTTTTCAGCTTTAGGTTCCAATTTGTGTCTTAATTGTGATGGCACATATGCATATGCCACACATCCAAATACTCTGCAATGATCCAGGGTAGGTCTCTTACCCCACCAAGCCTCATATGGTGTCATACCCTGCAAGGCTTTACATGGTAACCTATTAACCAAATAAGTAGCTGTATTTACAGCTTCAACCCACAAATAATTAGGGCAATTTTTCTCATTCATCATGGACCTTGCAAACTCAACAAGAGTCCTATTCCTCCTTTCTGCTACACCATTTTGTTGAGGAGAGTACCTGCAAGTAACTTCCCTTTTTATACCTGCATTCCATAAGTAGTCACTGAATTCGTTGGAGAAATACTCTCCCCCTCCATCTGATCTTAGTCTCTTCAATTTATGACCTGTAGTTCTTTCTGCATATGCATGATAATGTTTGAATGTATTGAATACTTCTGACTTATCCTTGATCACATAGATAGTGATCCATCTAGTAGCATCATCAACATAAATCACATAATATCTTGACCCATTTATACTGAAATCCTTTGATGGTCCCCACACATCTGTGTGTACCAACTCAAGCTTCTCTGAGTACATAAAACCATGCTTGGAATACGAATGCTTATGAGCCTTACCTAATTGACATGCCTCACATTTGTATGTCATATGTTGACCTGCAACATTAGGCAATCCAAGCACTGAACCATTGTTAACCATATCTTTAATACCTCTTTCATTGAAATGTCCAAGCCTCTTGTGCCAAAGATCTAACTCAGAAATCTTATGTCCTGCATATGTAAACATGGCCTGACCAATGTTGCCTTGAATCTTCAGTGTAAACAGTCTTCCTTCTTTCTTTCCTGAAACAATCTGTTTATACCCTTGACTGGGATCTTCCACGTATACTCCTTCATTAGTGAACCTTACTTCATATCCCTTTTCAACAATTTGTCCTACACTTATCAAATTCTTAGGAATTGTAGGAACATACAGAACCTTACCCAATAAGGTACTACCGTCTTTAGCTTTCACTGATCCAATCGACTTCACTTTATGCTTTGTGTTGTCACCTGTTTGAACAACATGATTAGAAACTTTATTCTCCAAATCAGTCATCAATGATATGTTACCACTCAGGTGATTGCTACACCCTGAGTCGATGTAGAAGACTCTTTGATCTTCACTCTGCCTTTCACAAGTAGCATTCAATATCAATGTTGAATCCTCCTTCTGTTCTGAAGCATAATTGTAGTAGGTATTGTTATATTGTTGACTTTGGAATCCTCTACCTGTATTTCTTCCAAAGTAACTCCTACCACCTCTGCCTCTGAAATTACCTCTTTGATTTCTGCCACCTCTTCCTCTTGCATTGTAACTTTGACTATATCCATTATTACTTTGAGTATTGTGCCAACAATCATTAGCTAAATGATTTGTCTTACCACAAATCCAGCAAGCTTTACCTCCATCCTTGTTGTTTCTGCCTCTTCCTCTACCTTTGCCACCTCCTCTTCCTCTTAGGAAGTTGGCTTGAGTAGTTGTTCCTTCATCTTCACCTGCTTGTTGCTTTCCTTTGCTATTCTTCTTCTTATCTTTTGAGTACATTGCATGACCTGCACTCTTGTCACCATCTCCTTTAACATCCTGCTCAAACGTTAGCATATGACCTAGCAACTGATTTAAATCAAGAGTGAAATGGTCAAGTGATAACTCTGTAGACAAAAATGAATGGCTTCCATTTGTCATCACCTCTCAAACCTGTAAGGATTTGCCTTACCAATTTATCCTCCTCAATGTCTTCATCAACAGCTCCTAATGCATCTGCAATGTCTTTCATTCTTGTCACATAGTCTGAAATGGACTGAGAAGCCTTCTTCTTAAAGGTTGTAAACTCTGCCCATAAGGATGCCTTCCTTGACTTAGTAGTATTCTGGAAATGCTCCTCCAACGCATTCCAAATGTCAGTTGCACTTTCAAGACCTCGAATATGAGGTAACAAGTAATCATTGACTGCCATATAGATAATGCTCCTAGCTTGAGCATCTTTCTTCATCCAGTTTTTCAAATCTGCTAACTCTTCCCTAGTCGGAACACTAGGATCTCTGAACTGTGGCTTTTCTTCTTCTCCTGTGATATAAGCTATCAAATCTTTGCTCATAAGATGAGCTTCCATCCTCATTGACCACGCAGGATAGTTTTCCCTATCCAGTTTCTCTATCTCTAGAGAATCTCCCATCTTGTGTCTACCTGTGTATTTGAAATCTTCAACCTTTATGAATAATATATGTACCTTTGCTTCAAATTAGACTCCGTTTGTCTTTCTTGATATCGTATGATCTCTTCCTCAGGTTTTGCCTTCAAGCTTTCACCTTTTAGTTCTTCAGTTGTTGAATTCTTTGTAACCGCAGCAATCGGGATCCTCCTTTCTTTGATTTTGATGTCTCCTGCTCTGATACCACTGATGGAGAGTGTTAATCTCCAAAAGAATAACTTACTCTTGTGATTAGAGCACCTCTATACCAAGAGTAAGTCAAAAACTTCACAACACAAAAGTCTGCTGCACAATTTCTTCAAATTAATCTATCAAACACGTAAAGTTTTTTATGAAACTTTGTATGGAGTGTCGCCTAGAGATTGCGCACCTCCTTCAAGTGAAATTACTCTAAAAGCTTTAGTATAACTTGAGAAATCAACTTCACAAGTTACCTATGTCTGAAACTGTCATTCTGAACAGTCTATTTTGCACCTGCAACTTCTAAGACTTGGTTCTCCTTGAATAGAACCCGTTTAAGCAAATGCTTCTAGTTACGAGTAGCTTATCTTCTAACTTAAAGATTAAGCCCTCACTCATGCAAAACTTTAAAGTATGCACTGAGAAATGATCAAAACATTGATCACTGGAAATGCGCCTGTTTCAGTAAACTTTGAACACTCAACACACATGAATGTTCCTTCTGACAATTCTTGTTTTCTGTTTACAATTAAACTCTGAAACTTAAGCTATAGATTGATTAACTATAGACTTAGATATCCTCAAAAGGATTTCACAAATCATCTATCACAGATGAAGAACACACAGAAATTTCGGCGCAATATTTCTTCGATTACTCAGAAAGTTACAGTTGAGTGATGAGAGGAAAACTCAACTAACTTTTCATATGTCTCATGACATCTAACTTCTCATTCTTCTCATACTTCTCACGTCTCTTCTCATTTTCTCATATATGCCTCTCATATTTTGCCCCGACAGTTTCTAAGGTATTTATAGATAAATTTGTACTACCTTATGACGATGACTATACTACTGTACATATGTGTACATCTTTTTCCGGTTCTTCTTCCAAGCTCCAAGAATTTGTATTTTCTTCATTCTTTCATCTTTCAACTCTTCATAAACAGAAAACTATAAAAGTGATCATTTCCGGTAACATTCCGGTGACTTTACTGTGAGTTTCCAGTACTGTTCCGGTGACCTTCCGGTGACTTTTTTAAGGAAATTTTTGATGAAGTTTCTGCAGACTTAAAGACCTTCAATTGTTGATTGTCTTGCACCAACAATCAAGGGTAAGAATAGACGCATCGAGGAAGAAAGGATACGAGAAGAAGCTAGACACGAAGCACTAGAACGAATTAAGAAACGAAAAGAGTGGATGAGAGATATTGATTAGGAGAAGAACTCATCCCGATGGCTAATTTTAGAGCCACTGAAAACCTAGGGCAGCACCGGAAGCAACCTTATTTGAATTTGGGAGCGGGAAAGGAGGAGTATCACTTAGTGAATGCTCTCATTGATACAAGAGCCGCAATAAGTTGTATTAAACTTTCATTGATTCAGAAATTTAAGGAGGAATTAGGGCCATCCAAGGCACAGTTGAGAGGAATAGGGGGAGGAATTACTCAATGTGTGGGTGAAGTAACCTTACCACTACATATGGGAAACAACACTATGGAACAGAGGCTATTAGTTTGTCATGATGAGGACTTACTCGAAGACATAGTGTTAGGTCAAGATTGGATATACGAATATGAAGTGACTATTTAGTTGGCTTTAGGATACATCTGAGCCAGAATAGGACATCGAGAGATATTCAGCATGTTAGACGAACGACCATTCAAACCCATGGATATAGCCCCTAGAGCTCATTCAATCGAACACCGTGATGAATGCATGTGCACTAACAACATGGAAACCCCTTCAATGACTACCTCATGTGAGTATACTTTGGATGCCGTGTGCACACCGTATTCTAATCTAGTAAGTCTCCAGAGTACCATTCAATCTGGAACCAGCCTTTAAGAAGAATTATGCACAAGAGAGACTAGTTCTCAAGCTCCTCACAAGTCTGAACCTATTAGAAAATACCCAATTCCCCACACTAAACTGGCTTGGATTAGGAAAGATCAAAAGGATGCATATCTTCTACAACAAAAACACCATCGACTTCAGAACAATCCCGGAAAGAAGCAAACAAATTACTTCGGACACCGAAGTCAACAACGAATTGCTAGAATATGGATTCCAAAGAAAGTAGTAGCCGCCCAACCAGATTGAATGCAAATATGGATTCCAAAATCATGTGCTCCAAAGATGCTCAACAGAAACGATGAACCACTGCACAAGGAGAACCAATATGGTCTAAGGGCAAAACAGCCAGAGAAGAATAGCTACAGGAAAGAAAAGGAATCTGCAGTTGCAACACAAGCCAGTCCAAGATTCAAAAAGCAGATAAAGCAGACGTACAACATGAGAAGCACCACATTCATCACGAATGTTCGGGATACAATACGTCCCAACAGAGTAAAGCAGATTTGGATGTCGAAAGACAAGACAAACTGCATGCATCATCCAACTACTTCAAGTTGCACACATTTGGAGTTATCAGGACCCAAAGTATGCATGATAGGGCCACATTACAAGGCCAAGCATTCGGCACATCTTTCTTCTATGTCAGGATAGTAAAGCACATTTTCCCTTGGAAATAGGAGAGCACTTGTACATAATTTAAGGAAATCCCTAAGAAAGTAACAGCTGCTTCGGCTATTAACTAACTTTTTCGTTTTCTTTTCAGATGAAAACATAAAAATATCTAAAAATATGAAAATCCCAGGTATTACCTTTCTCACACCCATGGGAAAGGGACGACACCACTCACTCGGAGAGTTGCCAATCTAATGAAGAGTAAAAGATGGATGAGTCTAAATGATGTTCGGTGACTAATTACTGCCCTCAATTGAGTGCAGATGGCATCTCCCAATTCTGAAGCTACGCAAGAGGAAGAGGTGCAACTTCTCCCATTGGAATCAATAACGAAAGCAAGAGGCCATTGGTTTCTTGATGACCAACCAGTATTGGAACTTATTTTCATGGCAACCATCAAAATCATGGATAGAGATCATTACTTCCCCATCATGTCACAAGACTTCAAGACTCTCGAACAAGGACTACCTCGAATCATGGATGTGTGGACACAGGCAGGAATAGAGGAATTTCTCAAATTGCCGATTTATCTACTAGATTTCTAGAGATGCACGCAAGTGATGAACACCCTTCAGCCTGCATCGAATAAGGCATCGGTTCTTGAAGCCCGAGTATTGGATAAAGTTGGTACCTGGAAAACCATTCAATTCACTCATGAATTGATCAACAAAGCTTTCGGATGGAATCAAGAAGGGATCACTAATGTCAAAGAGGAATGTCATGATCCTAAAAAGAGGTCCTTTGTGGATATCAACAGAACAGATATTGAAGATGCCGTCTGCCTAGTGCACCATCATTTTTGTTTTCCAAGCATGCATAGATATACAACACCACAAAAGATTGTTGTACAACTACTGTCACATGCGATGAGGCAAATTGGCAATAAAGTGAATCTGACTCCTTATGTCCAAGACAGATTATTTGAAGCAAAGAAGAGGTGGGGTCAGAAAAAATTTCTAAATGGAAGCTCTGCCTTGACCTTACTTATCTATGAGGCACTCGATATGACAAACTGCCTGTGTGAAATGCCAACCTCAGAGGAGTTAGCTAAATATGCCAAATCAGCTATGGTCCCAAAGAAAAAGAAAATAGTCATTGCTGTTGAAGAAGTGGGAACCTGTTCTCTGAAACCCATGAGGGGTACAAAACGTCTTAGAGAGGAAGAAGCCCAGGCTACACCCCAATCAAAGCGGACACATACTTTACCAAAGATTCCTGTAGTCCAAATGCCAATCACCAAGAGAGATCTCTCCGCTGCCCTAGAAGAGACACATCAGTACATGCAAGGGCAGGTAAATCTAAATGTTCAAGGTCATCATTACAGACAAGCAAGTCAAGAGAAACAACAATGGAGTAAAGAAAAGACCCCAGGACAAACCGGGAGATACAAAGAACTGGGCTTAGAAGATTCAAGCTCCAATGAAGAATCTAGTCCTGAAAAAGACACCTTGGACACTGACATACGGACAGAGACTCACGAGGAAGAATGGACAGAGCTTGATCAAATCGAAGTCACGCTAGACAACCAACAAGAAAAGACAAGGAACGAAGAAGAACACACTGAACCAGAGCATGTAATTCAATTAAATGAAAAGTCAAAGATTAGTATCAAGGAAGCTCCAATATCGAATAAAGAAGTACGGCCACCTATCAAGGAAGAAATACAAACTCCAATGAACGCTGATTCAAACCTACACACAAATCAAGAGTAGATTGTGATCGAGGTGCCAGATGATACGCCTCAAGGAAACATTGACCACATGGTGGCTGAGCCAAGGATCAAACTTCATATTAGGCACCCCCATGACACTACATTACATGTGGCACAAGGGAAAGATGTGACCACTGGTGAGGAACCAAATATCCCTAAAACCTGGTTAAATGTGGATGTTACTCAGTTAAAGCCAGTTGTAAAACAAATGATCCAAACGGCCATGGATACACAACAACAGATGATGGACATAGATGCCGATTATGATAAGACCATGAGGGAAAAGAGTCAATTTCAAATCTTGAGTGAACAATTGTCATCACAACTCATCCAGGCCCAGAAAGAAATGGCAGCCAAGAGCACGGAATTACTAGAGGTAAAAATGCAATGTGACACACTGATGAACCAACATCACCAACTCCAGGCACAGCTCGCAGACCTACGAAGAGTACATGAAGCTAGCGAGGCTGACAAAGAGAGAATGAAAGCTAGAAGCACCTTGCTCGAGACATAATTAAAGGTGTACATGGAGGAAAATGACACTTTACGAAACAGGAATAAAGAACTGATGAAATCATTGCTATATGATCAGCCTATAGAAAAGCAGGAGACATCCGAAACTGAACAGAAAGAATTGAAAGAGCAGGTTGCAAAATATACAGATTTGCTAAAACAAGAGCAAGCCAGAGCCGAAGAATGGGAAAGGAAGTACACCAATGAAGCAGATGAACTTAAAGCGCAATTACAAAATGTGAATGCCAAACTGGTAAAAAGTTACAGCGAAAACATGGACCATGTAACAGAAATTGGCAATGAACTGCTAGCAGCAAAAGAAGCACTCAGAGCAGCAATGCAAGAAATAAAAGAGAAGAATGAACGCTTAACACAATTAGAGACGCAAGTGAAAGAGAAAGCATCGATCGGGACACCAGTAGGCTAGCGAAGGAGAATCCTACTAACGAGGTAGAGGTACGTCCTCTATCTCCCCCAATTTATCATTCTCCACTACACGAGCAGTTGGCGGACATACATGATGATCATCCAATGCCATACACTGCAGAAATAGGTCAGAAGGAACGGGCACTAGTGGTGTCCCGATTGACAGAAAATTTTGAGAATGAAGTGATCAAGGTCATGAAAGAAGCAAAGATCAAGGGTAAAGACTTGGAAAAGATCATGAAGCCTTTCAACATTCCGTACGGATTATTGAAAGAGAAAACAAGGCAATATATAAAGAAGATTACAAAGACAAGTCTAGACGAGCAGCTAAACTTTAAACATGACACATTCGCTTACACTCAAGAAGAATTTGAAGCTGCACAACCTATTTGGAGAAGAAAGTTTTTGGATAAACATTCCACACTAAATGTGCATTGGCAAGCAGCACCATATTTCCTACAGGTAAACCCTTCATTTTGTCCTATACTACGCCGAAGAGATACTAGAGAATTTTTGGACATGCAAAAAAACTGGTGCTATAAATAAACAGTGGCTAAATTATCCTCTGCTTCCAAGCCTGCCACATAATTATCTACCTACGGAAGATTATATGGTCAAGACCATTGAATTTTGGTTGCAGAATTATGCAACAGTACCAGATTTAACTATCAAGATGACAAATAAAATACTCAGTATGCTACTTACTGTATTGAAGGTTTTCAAAAATGCGGCCTGTACATTTTTTAATTTCATTGGTATTAATCAGGGCACATAGATCCTCATTTTTGATCTGTCTATTATGCCTAGCTGACCAACCATAATGGCTTATTATTCCAGGCTGATGTTCTTGCCAAGTACCTATATGCAAAAATTTGAAAAAGCATTCTTCACTGGATTTTTTGAAATTGATTCAGAAGTCTTTTTAAAGATGTCATCTAATTTGAATGCCAGATTAGTGGCATATGAACTGAGCTGCTTCGCAGACCACAGACAACGACCGAATGATGGTGTAAAGGCAGAACAGTGGAAACAGTTAATGGTACGTGAAGCCAATCTGCTTAATGACACAGAGCAAAAAGTATATAGAACATATGCCCGTCGCTTGTCAAAGCCTGTCGGGGACGACAGAGACCAGGAGGGGAGCAGTGTTGAGGGAGAATCAAGCAAAAAGAAGAAAAGAAGAAGACAAAGAAAAAAGCTTCACTAAAAAGATACTATACGAAGACATATCTCTGCAAGAAGCCCCGCAGGGGCACACACACCAAGGAAAAGCACGCAGCAGGAAGGAGGAACCAGGGTTAGGAAAGCATCCATGAAGAAGTGCAAGAAGATATTCAACAATTCCATAGCCACACGAGGGTGCTTCAACCTCTTGATCAACAGAGGGTTCAAATCAAGGCTGAAGAGCTACATCCTCATATGACTACTAATGGCGTGCGTGGAAACCCGATTAAACAAGCAAACCAAATGCATGAGGCCCAGAGGATGTACAAGAAAAATCAAGAACAGGGCCATTGAAACAGAACGCCAGTCCAACCAATAGGCAGGACTGATCAGGGGATGCGTGCAGACAAGAAGGGAAAGACAAGAAGAAAAGCCTGTCAAGGGACGACAGAGACGAAGAGGGGGAGAGTGCTGCAGAGCGAAGAAGAGCACAAAGCAAAGAAAAAGAAGGGCCCCAAAATTTTCTGATTTGGACACCCAATTTTTGTATTATAACCATTCTTGTAATATAATTTCCGTTGTAAATGCACTAGAGGAGTCCTCTAGATGCATCCCCACAGAAGACTAGTAGCTTACCCATGTAAATTAGTAGGAAATTAGTCTTTTAGTGAATAAAGTGCCGGTCTCTTGTGTGAAAGGACCAATTTTAGGGCACTAGTATATAAGTCAATTTGTGACTCTTTGTAAAGACTTTTTTGCCATTGTGAGAATCAAGAGCACAAAAATTCGAATTTGTGTCTTCTCCTCTCTGTATCATCTTCTTTGTGATCGTGTATGCATATTTGTTGCTTGGAAAGAGTGTTAGGAAGTGTTGTCTATCCATGAAAGTGTTTGTTTGCTGTTGTTAAGGTGTGTGCGAAGTGTAGGAAGTGTTGAAGTGTAGGAAGGTCATTCTCGTGACTCAGTATTTTGCTCATAACTTGAAGCAAAAGTGTCCGAATTGAGTGAAAATACCACCATTGGATGCGTCTTCTCGAGAGCTTCAAAACGCATATCTATTTTCTATATTTGGAGTTCGGAGCTGAGAGAAAAGCTTGATTTACTGTTGGCTGCTGCACCAAGTATCGTGACACCATGACTGTCAGTTGGAGCTTGTTTGGATAAGTCTTTGCCTTGTTTGCACTCTTTGAGTAACTCTTTTGCATTGATCATCATTTGAATGCATGTCTTCATACACTCGGCTAGGTTTCGATACTCAGCGGATTGATAATTAAAGTGTGAATCCCCGCTATATGCACTTGAGGGGGATTGAGGTATAGTCTCTTTCTCCACAAGTCCCTAAGTTGGTTCTTAGGTACACAGTAATATAGTTACAATAATGGTATTTTCCATCCATGCACTCCTAATGTGGATCTCAGATGGTGATCTAGATAGAATCTTGATGAAGGGCTTACTAGTTCGCAATGGTTTGTAAAGATCAAGCTAGGCAATGCTCATATAGCTTTTACAAGGTGCATTAGTATAGATAAACGTAGTTGGGAGATACAAAATAGCAGAAAAAGTATACAATCTCATAATATCTCCATGACCAAAAGTCCTACTGTCTTGACCCTATGGGCCGAGGGGATAGGCCCTTTGGACCCTGCAAAAGGAGCTAGCCCCCCTCTACACTTTCCCATTAATGTTCTATGGGGAAACCGTGTGCCACCACAAGGCCTTCAGTTTTGACTTGAATGGAAGCCCAATGGCCTAAACGTTTCTACCCTACCTAGCCTAATGGCTAGGCTCACAAAGATCACCTATTACCATCAACGGTCACATATAGACATCATCTTACTTGGAAGTCTAGGTTCCACAAATGTCGTGGCTCTCATAATGGCTTCTCCTCATAATGGGGGCCTTACAACTGAGAGCACCATGGATAATTTGTGGTCACTTGAGCGGGGAGTATTGATCATAAATATCTCCTCCCCTCAATGTCCACCTTGTGGTGAACTACCTCCCTGTTCTATTGCCAAGCTTTGGAAAGTGTCAATGAAGTTGCTCTCTCCCAAGAGCCTTTGTGAAGATTTCTGCTCCATTTTGTTCAGTTGGATAATATCTTATCTTTACGACCCCATATTCAATCAACTCATGCACATAGTGATATTGAATTTCTATGAGCTTGGTATGTGCATGGAAAGCAGCCTCTTGGTCATGGCCATGGAACTTTCCTTGTCGCACTTTAACACTGTAGCCTCCAATCCTTGTACTCCTATGTGCCAGCAACGGCTTTGTCGCTTAGGTGATGACAACTTGGTGACTTTCAAACTCATCATTTCAAGATGATTCTTTGTTCTCTTTTGTAGAAGGGATAGCTCTTGGGCCAAGTTCATAGTGGATTGCCCCTTTGCCTTATAATAATTTGGAAGCTGTATTTTCCTCCTCCACTACATATGAATGGTCCTCCTTAAACACCATATCCTGAATTGCCATGATCTTCTTAGCCTTATGTTCATAAAGCATATAAGCCTTCAACCCAATAGTTTAGTGGCACCTTCATCTTGTTGAGCATGCATCTTGCAACTTCTGTGATATGTCTATTTCTCCTTTCACCTATTCCATTTTTTTGAGGCGTGTACCTACATGTAAATTGTCGCTTGATGCATTTTCATAAAGAAAATCTGAAAATTCATTTGAGAAATATTCTCCTCCTTCATCAAACCTCAAGGTCTTTATGTAGCATCCTGTTTCCTTTTCTACGTGTGCTTTAAATCTCTTGAACATGGAGAATACATCACATTTTTGTTTTATGTAGAACTTCCATAGTTTTCTTAAATGATCATCAATAAAAGTGACAAAATATTTATTAACAGCCATCGATGGTTATTATGATGGTACCCATACATCTGTGTGTATCAAGTCGAGGACATTCCTTGCCACATAGTTGCTCTTCTTGAATGGTTGTCGAGTTTGCTTTCCTAGTTGGCATGCTTCACAAAACTCACGTAGTCGAGCATCATTGAATCTTGGAAGACCTCTTACCACTTCATGGTTGCTCATGTGCTTGAGCTTGGGAATGGTTATATGTTTAAATCTTTTGTGCCACAAATCAATTTCAGCAACCCTCTTGTTTCCAAATTGAATATACATCACCTTTCCATGTGATTCTTGAATGTCAAAAGTGAACATCCTACCTTCTTTCCTTCCTTGAGCAACGACCTTGAATCCTTCCTTTGGATTCTTTATAGAGTAGCCTTTTTCATTGATGATAACATGATATCCTTTCTCTACCATTTGTTCTACTGAAATCAAATTCTTTGCAATAGTAGGAACATGAAGAACATCTGTCAATACCTTCTTGTCTCCAAGCTTGATATCTCCAACATGCTTAATTGTGTGTTGAGTTTCATCATCGGTCTCCACACATCCCTTTCCACTTGGATCTTGTAGATTTGTGAATAAATCTCCTTGGCATGTCATATGGTTGCTGCAACCTGAATCTATAAACCATTTTTTATCATCACTTCTCGGGCTGTTGTCCTAACTCTATTATTTAGTTGGATAAACATCTCCTTTCTAGACCACTCGGTTTCAATAGATCGTAGGATATAGGCATTTCATATCTTTGTAGTTCTAGGCAAATACATCAATGAAATCAATTAATAATGCAAGTAGATCCCTTTTGAAAGATTCTTCCAACCTTGCTAGTATCTTAATAGGTCACATGTTTACATCATCTCCTAAGTTGCAAGTGATGAGTTCATCTTCAGGAACATAAGTTTTTTGGCTAAAAGTATTCTCCATCTCTTGATGTATGTGTTTTTGTAGGCCTAGAAGGTTCATTAAGTTGTTCAATAACATTTCGGTCACTTCCTCAGTAGGTTGAACATTGCAAGAAGTCGGGGACCATTGATCCACCACATGTTGTAGATCAATTATGCCTAAAGAAAGTAAATCCTAATTAACAGAGAGGAATGAAGTCTCCTCATCATTGAAAAGACTATCCAACATATGGACTAGTTCTGAAACATAGGGCCTGGCATGCAGTTCACATGGTTTAATCCCATCAAGGGTTACAACATATTTTCAGTGGTTAAATTTAAAAATTATTGCATGAGACGGCCGGCCTTGCAGGACTTTGTCTTGCTTTAACCATGGACAACCAAGCAGTAAGTTATAGTCTAAACTCCATTCAGGCAGGTGCAAGAGAAAAAACATCATATGGAAAACTACACCCTACAATCTAATCATAATATTTTGGACTAAGCCCACCGGATGGACTCTAGACTCGTCTACCATCCTAACAAATAATTTAACATGGTCAATCCTGTTACATCCCAATTTCTTGCATAGATATGTAGTGGCAATATTAACGTGGGAACTAAAATCAATAAGTACTTGTGCAATTTTATGATTCTTATACCATACTGTGATTAAGGGGACCACATGGTCCACATTTGTGTCTGGTTCTAGATGGATCATGGTTGTAAATGGTATCAAAATCGGTTCCATGTCAATTTAGTGCTGAAATTGTTGCCTAATGCTAGGGACAAGAGAAAAAAATTGCCCTAAGGATAGTGTAATTGGTGCTTTGGACAATATATCCCAAGTTGTGTTTTGAGATGGGCCTTCGGGTGATGTTCTAGAAGATTCTAGTAAATCCACTACTTCAGGTTTGGGTACTTTTGTGATAGGAGATTATGCTTGTTGAAGGATGACTAATATTGGATAAGGAAAGACAATGACTTGATATGAAGCCTACTTGGCTACCTTGGAGAATGTTCTCTGATGCTCCTTAATTCCTTGTTCAAAGGTCTCAACAGCTCGTTGTAGGGTCTTACAGGATCTGGTCTAGATAGTAGTTTTTTGCATCTTAGTCGGTGTAATAACTACCATATTTGTCATTGGACTTTGGTGAATCCTTCTTTCTTTTGTCAGAATCTTGAGCGTCTTTGTAATGCCTATGGATGTGACCCAGTTCACCATAGAAATGACATCTTGGCTAGAATGCACAATTAGTTGTATTTATAGCTCCTTGATGCCAGCATTGGGAATTGTAATTTTAGGTTCATAGTGCTCAAAAATTTATGTATGAAGAATAAGTAGTATTTCGCATCCGAGGAGGAACATAGTTCGTTGTAGGTCCCCCAGATTCCTATATGATGGCATTCACTCTCATTCGGTTTTGTGCCTTAGCATTATAGGGACACATATCAATAGAATGCCACCGATTTTTTCAAATGGAACAATAGACCTGATTTAAGGCACAATTTGTGGCTACAGGCTCGGGATTTTTACCCTTTACACAAAAAACCTATTTTAACATATCTTTAGTTTTTCTTTTACAAAACTTTACCTGTTACATGTCTTCAACAAATCCACCCACTTTATGGTCCAGTCGTAAAGCCATTTCGATTACTGCATCCAATGTTATTCCACCAATACACGGGATGATCATTACCTATCACAATTGTGGGTTTAGTCCATTTATGAACAAATGTGTTATAATATCATTTGGAAAATTAGCATTTGGCTATGGGAGCTTTTTGAGATGGGTGCAAAAAATGGTAGCATATTCGTGCGCTCCTTGATTCATTTTCTATATGTTATTCTATAAAAAATAAAGATTTTTGTAGCATTCCTCTTTAACTTAAAGCAGAAACACATTCCAGAAATCATCATAGCATCAGAAATGGTTAAAATCAAATTTTGTTAGCCATTAAGCATCTTCAATAATGAGGGGTATTGGAAAACGATGGCCTTCTATTTAGCATCATCGTGATTTTTTAGTACACTATAGTTAATTTCAAATGTTTTGACATGTGCATGAGGATCATCTCTTGGAAATCGTCCAAACTTTGCATAAGTGACACATGCAAGAAATTTTCTTCTCTTTCCTCTCTGTGGCCTATTTTTTTGAACACCCAAACCTTCCATTGCCTTTGGGCTGAAGTACTCACAGGCATCTACTACCTCATTGGACTTAGAAGTCATGGGTGATGCTTGATAAATAACAACAAGTCTTGCAGGAGTTCCAAAATAAGTGTTGAATAGGTTCTATGTTTTTTGTCTACGGCAATTTCCTATTGCTCCAAATTAATAGGAATTATGCAAGACATCATTTGGTTGGCCTTCTCCAAGCTTCTCTCGTAATCACCGGCTTGAAGATTGGCTCTTCTACAATTTTTGAGATATCTACCACAACTTCTCATGTCAATTCGATCTGTACAAACTATTTAGATTGCATCTTTTCATTTGACACCATGTCTTTGATAGTGTCTAAAACACTATTGACCACCAGATTCTTTCCGAACACCGGACTTTCACCAAACTATGGGTTTTTACCGAACAGTGGAATTTTACTAGACTTCATTGAAGATTTCTCCAATGTTTCTTGTAGGCCAAAAATGAGGAAATACTATGGTACCATTTGACTTGTGGAACTCTTTCCTTTTGAATTTGTGCCTTCACTATTTTTGCATTGTGGGATCCCCAATGTATTGTTTACTTGAATAGGGTGTTTATCACTTCGATACTTTAGATAACTCTCATTGAAGCATGTTATTGGCATGTAGTTGGCAGCAACCACTCCCGAGCGAGAGTGCAAGTGTTAACCACTTGTTTATCTAGTCCAATTAAGGAATAAGAAAGGTTGATAGATTTCTTGGGGTGGTAGAATCCAATATTAAACGGATCCCTATGTTTCTCCAAAACTACTTCACTAAATTAATGTACTGAATAATGAAGAGAGTAAGAGCAATCTACTATGCTAGCTTCACCGAATCACACTAAACAAATTCATAAGATTGTAAAGAACAACTTCATAGACTTCAATACTCAATGATATATGAAAGCAAACTATCTCAATGCGGGAAAACAAAAACGTCCTGACATATCATGTGCATGTCTCTCACTTCATCTCTGCTCTCTCCACACACAAGAAAAAATGGTACTAATTAATGAAAAGTTACATTGCCGGTTTCTCTGCCTCTTAGATGAGTCATTTCAGTGGTATATTACAAAGATGTTTGACGGCTAACAAGCTTAACTTCAATCACAATTTAGTTTGCATTTGTAAACAAAAAGGCACTAGAGTTGCATCTATGGGAAGAAAGGTATGGAAACATAAACACTCAGAGATTGAAGGAGATGAAGAAGAAAAGGTTAGTATTAAGATTACCTAATCTCTATAAACTGAATCTTAAGAATTTGTGTGAAGCTTGTCAATTGGAAAAAGAGACAAGATTACGATTCAAGTAGAAAAAACTATGTGAGCTACCATCCACTTGAAGGTTTGGAAACATAAACACTCATAGATTGAAGGACATGGAGAAGAAGAGGTTAATAGTAAGATTACCTAATCTCTATAATCATAATCTTAAGAATTTATGTGAAGCTTATCAATTGGGAAAAGAGATAAGATTACAATTCAAGAAGAAAAATTTATGTGAGCTACCATTCAAAAAATGTTTGGGGACAACAATGAGAAACTCAATTGGAGGTAGTATAAATTTTGTAACCTTCATTGATGATTGTACAAGGATGACTTGGCTCTATTGTATGAGACATAAGTCAAATGTCTGTTATTATTTCAAGAAGTTAAAATCTATGGTTGAAAGAGAATATGACATGTACATCAAGTATATCAGGTCAGATAGAGGGGGAGAATACTTCTCCCATGCATTCTTTGATGTTTTTGGAGACTAATGGTATCAAAAGGAAAATCACATGTAGGTACACACCAAAAAAAAAGGGTGGGGAAAAAGAAAGAATACATATATTGCAGAATGTGCTATGGCAAAGAAAATAGAAAAAGCACAAGTGGATATGCATTGATGCATGGCGAGAAAGTCATTTCTTGGGTGGAATAGAAGCAACCCACATCTGCACTTTCATCCCTTGAAGCTGAATATAGGGCATTAGCTCAAGTGAATTGAGCTTATGCCACTCAAGAGGCTAATGATTGAGTTGAACATGCAAGTTAATCAACTTCCAATCATGTGTGACAATAAGAGTAGTGTGTACCTAACTTCTAATCCCATGTTCCATGCTAGAGAACTAGATGTCATTTCTTTGTATAATCTAAAAGAACCAGATCCAGGAATGAGTAGATATCTGCATGTGTATGTCTGGTGAAGACCATAAGCTATCTATCTTGGAGAGATTGGTTCTCTTGGTAGGATTAACCATTTCTGGTCAAATAATTTACATCAAAACGACCTTAGAGTCTAGTCTATGCATGCAAAAAGTCATTAGTGCAATCTTCATGGTCTGAGATACTCAATGGATTTAGAAATAGAGGTTCTGTGAGAGTGCCTATGAGGCTACCATTGTTTCATTGTTGCATAGAGAAGTTGCGAATTCCCCCAATAGTGCTCACACTTATAATATGTTCTTGTTGATCTTTTCCACATACAAAGAATCTTTTAATAGTAATGATTTACCATTAGTAACCTCAATTGTGATTTTGAACTCAAATGTTAGGAAATAAAGATTTTCTTTTGTGTGTGACCATATTCGCATTAGGGATAGCATCAAGTGAGGTGGAGAAACTATATTGAGACAATATGTTTTGCTCATCATTATCCAAGTACCACACATTGGATCCCATAATAGAAGTACAATGATGATATGTTGATGGGTCATAACGACATTGTGTATTAAATGCGCATTCTTCATTTTGCATTACGTTCGCACACTTAGTCTTAGAAGTTCAGGTGTCTAAAAAAAAACCATTCCTCCCTTTTTTTGGTTTGCCCCATCACTAGTACGTTTATGGTAGTTTTTGATGATAAGAAAATTTTCCTTACAATATTTGAAAAATACTTATTTTTCATATGTTCTCTTCTTAGTTTTGTACTGCATTTATTTTGCAAGACGTATAGATTTTGCATTACTAGAGGAAGAATTACCTTTAGCCTTGACCTTTTGGCTAGCAACAAAAGCTTGAATTTCAATATGCATAATAGACATATTCTCCCTAGAATCTTCTTTCAAAAAATAGGTACTAACTATTTAAAATTCAATTCATTCAGATTGCCTTTCATCATCAATCAAATAGTGGATGCGAAAATCTAATAAGAATCAACTAAACCATTTAGAATAGTGTGCATGTTTGAGCTATCCAGCAAAGTTATGTCTGTAGTAATCAATTGTTCCTTCAAATCTTTTATCTTTATGATGAATATTTTCCATAGAATGAATTTCATTCATATCCTCACTTTCCTATTTTTTTTGGAGACAAGTAGCACAATCATTGTCAAATGACTACTATTCATAGCATATGTGCACTTGCAACTCATCATGGTTGGAATTAAAATTGCATTTTTGTATGGTGAGTTACATGAAGAAGTGTATGTTTTTAAGCCCCATGGTTTTGTGTAGAGAGGGCATGAAAACAAAGTGTGTAGGTTGAAAAAGGTATTATATGGTTTGAAGCAAGCATCATGTGCTTCATATGGAAGGATCCATGCCTACTTGATTGCACATGGTTTTGAGAAGAATCCAATTGAGAGCACAAGGTTACGTTAAGCATGCAAATGATGTGCTTTTGATTATTGTTGTCTATGTCAATGAAATCCTACTCAGAGATCCTATGAGAAGTATTTTGCTAATTTTAAGGTTGATTTGCATGCCTCTTTTGAGATGTCATATTTGGGGCATTTGCATCATTATTTGGGCATTCATTTTATGCAAGTTGATGGTAGAATACCTTTGTTTCAAAAAAATATATATTGACACATTATTGCAACAATTTGGCATTGAAGACTACAAACCTATTGCCACTTGTATTGAAACATGTTTATGGTTGAGTCTTTATGATGCTAGAGATGCATTTGATGATGTTTTCTATCAGTAGGTTGTTGGGCACTTGATTTACTTATGCATAACTAGAACTAGTATTCAGTTTGCTCTCTCATAGATGAAAAAGTTTATGCATTGTCCAGGTTTCAAGCATTAGTAGGTAGTTAAGCAAATCTTTCACTACTTGAGTCGTACCTAGCTACTTGGATTGCTTTATCCAAAGAGGGGGATTACTACCACCAAATTTACATGCTTTCTCAAACTCGGAGTGGGTTACTTGCTATGACAATCATGTGTCCACCAGTAGTTTTTTTCATCATGCTTTGTAGCTCATACGTATCTTGGTTGAGCAAGAAGTAGCATACTTTGGCCACTTCTAGTTGTGAGGCTGAGTATAGGGAAGATTTCACAGTGACTATTGAATGTGTGTGGCTCATACACCCTATGGCTAATTTTTGTGTTCGGTAGTCTTTTGCCACCACCATCTTCACTGATAGTCAAAGCACATTAAAAATTGTGAGAAACCTTATGTTCCATGTTCCCACTAAGCACATTGAGGTGCACTATCATTATGTTAGGGAGAGGTTCACTACTGGAGAGATTCGTTTGGCATATGTGCCTACACAAGAGAAAAGTTGTAGGCCTTTTCACAAAGGCTATGCCTAGGGAGAAGTTTGAAGCATTCTGCAAAGCTTTGGATTCGTTCATATATTTTGGTTGTGATGTGAGTGAACACACTAAGACCTTTGGGGCAATTTTTTCCCTCTTTAGGGGGCTTTGTTCTTGTGGCTTGTATATACGCCTATAACCCTAATGGGTTACTTATATTTGGACATTCACTTGGTAATACATTCAGTATTATGTGTTGTGATCCAAACTTCTTCTTCCTCCTTGTGCTATTCATAGGCTTCCATAGATGTCAAACTCCAGTAGTTGCCAAATTTCTCTTCTCCTTTCTCATTAATACACACATCCATAGTAGTAAATCTTTGAGACCATAATTATGGCTCAAACGCTTTATTATTAAAAACTTGTTTCACATAGATAAGATCCTCTACATCACCTATGTTTCTATTGAGGATATCAAGTTTTTGATTGCTTATGCATTCACCTTCTCTTTCAGCATCTAGGCAAAGCCGAAGATGTGTATCCTCATTCATCCATCCAAAATCACTCGTATTGGAACTATGAAGAAGTGAAATTTTTCTCATCATTCTTTTTATGGATGGGAAGCAATTCGAAGGAGGATTTTCTCTATAAGAAAATTTGTGCAGATGGACTTTTGTGGTTACTCCCACATCATGTAGGTATAGAAAATTTTGACCCCATTCTAAAACAATTTTCAACTATCTTAGGAATGGGCTCCAAAGTGTAATTCATATGTTTTGGATTTACCAAAGTGATATATTGTTATGTTTTGCTCAAACTTAACATCACAAATGGTGAAATTTATTACCTCTAAAACACCAACCAATTTTTCCATATGTCTCTTTGCTAGTTGCAACTTCATGCATGTTGTCTTTATTGATAATTTCCCCCATTTCGTCCATAGCTTAGTTTGTCTATGCCTATAGTACTCTCTCCTTAATGGATTATGGATTTTGTGATCACTCTATTGTATTCAATGAGGAAAATTGTATTTCATTTTTCTCCTTCATTGAATTCTCCCAATTTATTTGATACCATCCAAATGTTGAAGTTTGAGGTCCACAAAAACACACGAACAACACAAGGAAGAAGAAAATCTTGGAGCAAAACACAATACTGAATGTATTACCAAGAGAATGTATAAAGATAAGTGACCTGCTATGGCTATATGCATATATACAAACCAAGAGAAAAAAACTCCTACAGAGGGAAAAAAGTGCCCTAGTGATCCTAGTGTGTTCACACATATCACTACCTCAATATATCAACAAATCCCCCTTGGGAATGATGCAGTGAACAAGGAGCTGACACTCATGCATAAGGAAGTGTCAAGCTATGTAGAATCAATCTACAAAAGGAATTCAATCCAAATCTTTGCAGAAAGCTTCAAACTTCTCCCTAAGTAGAGCCTTTGTGAAAAGGTCTGCAATGTTCTCTTGTGTGGGAACATATGCCAAATTAATCTCTCTAATAGAGAACCTCTCCCTAACATAATGATAGTGCACCTCAATATGCTTAGTGCAAGCATGGAACTGCCAATGCGCTTTGGCTATCAATGAAGATGGTGGTGGTTAAAGACTGACCAACACCCAAATCATCCATAAGGCATTTGAGCTACACACAATCAACATTCAGTGTGTAAGCTTCTATATACTCTGCCTCACAACTAGAAGTGGCTAGAGTAAGTTGCTTCTTGCTCAACCAAGCTATGCATGAGCTACCAAGCATGAAGAAAAAGCCACTGGTGGACACAGGAGTGTCATAACAACTAGCCTAGTAAAATTCATAAAAGCATGTCAATCTGGTGGTAGTGATCCTCCCTTGGGATAAAGCAAACCTAGTAGTCGAGTACCACTCAAGTACGAAAAGATGCGCTTAACTTTTTGCCAATGCTTGACACCTACGCAATGCATAATGTGCTCATGTGTGGGATAGAAAACTAAATATCTGGAGGAGCAATGCATAAGTAAATCATGCATCCAATAGCCTCGTGATAGAGAACAACATCAAATGCATCTCCAGCATCATGAAAATGTAATCGTAAACATGTCTCCATAGGAGTGGCAATAGGTTTGGAGTCTTCAAGGCCAAAACACTAGAATAATGTGTCACTATATTTTGTTTGACACAAAGGTATTCCACCATCAACTTGCATAAATTGAATGCCCAAATAATGATGCACATGCCCCAAATCTAATGTCTCAAATGATGCATGCAAATCAACCATAAAATCTGTAATAGGCTTCCCATGAGAACCAGTGAGTAGCATGTCATCAACATAGAAAAGAATGATCAGAAACACATCATTTACAAACTTAACGTATAAGGTTCTCTCAATTGGACTATTCTCAAAACCATGTGTAATCAAGTAGGCATGTATCTTTTCATACCAAGCACCTGGTGCTTGCTTCAAACCACATAATGCCTTTTTCAACCTACAATTTTCATGCTCTTTCTAGCATAAAAACATGGGGCTAAAAATGTATACTTCTTCATGCAAGTGCCATTCAGAAATGCTCCAATGTATGTACGTTCCAGCATGATGAACTGCAAGTGCACATATGCTATGAGTAGTA
Organism: Ceratopteris richardii; assembly: GCA_020310875.1. NCBI lineage: Eukaryota > Viridiplantae > Streptophyta > Polypodiopsida > Polypodiales > Pteridaceae > Ceratopteris > Ceratopteris richardii. The sequence goes on from CM035417.1 coordinate 5,763,258, forward strand.
CTCATTCAGATTATAGGAGCAAAGGTGTCATCAAAATCAATGGCTTTTTCTTAAGCATAAGCCTTTGCAACAAGCCTAGCCTTATACTTGTCATTTGTTCCATTAGTCTTACACTTAAGCTTGTATACCCACTTAGTACCAATGGCCTTCTTGCGAGCAGGCAAGTCACATAAACATCAGGTACCATTTCTCATAATAGCCTCATATTTTGATTGCATAGCAAGCCATCCAATTTTTTGAATTTTGTGCTTTATCAAATGAAAGTGACTGATTATCATTACAAAAACTAGAGGCAGCCATAGCATAGCAATCAAATGCACAGTCATAACTTTTTCATAATGAAATCCGTTTCCTATGATCTTGAGTTTGTTTGAAACTAATACGTGGAGTTTTAGATAAAGTATTTTGAAGTTGAACTTCCACAAGGGTGAGGAAATCAGAGGATCTCTAGAGTAGTCTTTCATAAAGAAAAGTGAAAATTTGGTCTTTGAATTACATGAATGAAAATGATCTATTAATTCAATTGAGTTTGAATCTTGATCTAATTGTGGGACTTTTATAGGTCGATTGAGAGCATCGAAGGGCGTCTAGAGAAAGTGCATACTGCAACCTTGGGAACATGCTTCCTAGGCATACAAGTGCAACAAGGAGAGTGACTTGAGGTTGGAAGATCTCTCAACCCCCTCAATCAATTCCTAGCATAGGCTAAGTGCAATTAGATGTTTTTATTGATTAGGAGTACAATAGGAACACAAAAGTTCTAAAAGCCTCTAAATTTTCAAGTTCAAGAATAGATTAATTGCAATCAAGGGACAACTAGAGGAAAAAGAAGTTAATTTGATTGGATGAAGAACATCAAGTACAAAAAAACGTAAATGCTCCACACGACGCATATTCAAAGACAAGGAAATACATCCTAGAGAGATCAAAATGAACAAGTAAGTGATATCAAAGAATCAGCAACATGGTTGTACAAGGGTCATTGGGATAATCAGTAGGGCTTATGAACCTTAAGTCAGGTAGACACCTAGGGAGAGATCAAAGCATTAGATCATCTGAGGGTAGTGTCAGCCATAAAGCTAGGTCACGGGCCCAACAACTTAGTGATTATCCCTATATACTCAGTTCTGAAATGAGTGATTTAGATATGTCTTTTTACATGGAATGACTGGTAGGTAGTGCAAGCACAACTTATCGATAGACACCAGAACGCCCCTATAAGACATAGTTGGAGTATATTAGGACCAAGTGATTAGGTGCACACATCTATGAGGATGGTCTGAGGCGATTAGTGGTCCAACTCAACAATCCCGATGAACCCTTCAAACTTGAAGACATAGTGGTTAATGTTGAAGAGGGTTCTTATATTGATAAACAAGGTACCATGTATGTGTTTACTATCTTACTAGACACAACAGATGAGTTTGGAAATATCATTACCAAGGATGTGATAGGAGACCTAGAGCAAGGAGACCTAGGACAAGAACCCAAGACTCATCAAGGCAAGTTTGTGTTGACGAGAGTAATCACTCCAAAATGGGTTCCCCAAGACAACAAAAGTATCGAAGTTTTCTTGAATAGAGAAACAGAGGAAGCAAAAATTCAATTTGAATCAACTTAGTGAAATAGGTGGAGTCACTACTTAGGAGTTCAAAGATCCAGAGATTCCAAGCAATGTTCTCTACCTAGATAACACGTCGGAGAGAATGTTCTTGGTGATAGAGCATGGTAAGCATGCATACTCTTGGAAGGGTGAATTGATTTTCCCCCAACTAGTCTAATGTTTCCCATGGCCTCCAAGGAGTAGGATCCTCGAGATGTCATGAATCCCAGAGACAACGAGTTAGAGACAAACCAGTAGTGAGCTTTGCAAATTTCTTAGGAAGAGAGCGGTTAGGGTTAGATGCAAAAAGAAACGATCAAGAAAGACACATAAATCCTAGACATCAAAGAGGCTTGGATGAATTTCCTTTGCCTAGACCTAGAGAACACCTGAGAATCTTGAGGCCCACCCAATTGGTTAAATCCATGAAGAATTGCATCAATGGCACTAGAGATCCATACGATCATGTAGCAGAGTTTAGACAAGTGTTGAAAGTTGAACAAGTCGAGGATCTATTCACTCAGTACAATGCCTTCAGTCTAACTCTCAAGAATATTGCCTTAACGTGGTTTCAACCATTGCATCAAGGTTAATTTATAAATATAGACTAGTTGGTAGAAGCCATCATTATGGAATTCTCCAAAAGTGGCATCAGACACAACACTTCTTTGCTGATCCATAGTTTTAGAAAAACACCTCAAGAGATATTGAGACTCACAAGAAGAAGATTTAGGTATTATTTGGAGAGATGTCTTGTTCCAGAGTTACCCACTCCAGCCAAACAAGTGGCCTTATTTCTAGATGGATTCTTAAGTACCCAATTGAGATCTTATGTGTATTTAAAGGACCCTAGATGCATAGAAGACTGTGTGTGAATGTGTATAGACATTGAGGATAATCTCAGGGAGGAATTAGAGCTTTTGAAAGTCTATAAACATTTAGATAGCTCAACTAGCCTCAATTCTAAACAATCCACATCTATTGAGGAGCTTGTAGAGAAGGTAGCTCATAAATTAGGAGTCTCTAGCAAATAAATACATAGATTTTCCCTAATAAAATGGTATTATACCTACGGAGGAGACCATATGGCTAATATGTGCCGAATCATGGCTCAAACCTCTGTAAGCCGCCAGAAAGGAACTCATATTCCTTGTAAAATATATCATGAAAAGTCGCACACATGAAAAGGCGTAGGGCAACGTTGTATCTTTTAATAAGATTAATGAAAGAAGTCGCGTGATGCATAAGGTAGAGTCACCGGACTGTCTGTCTCGGCGAGGAGCCGAAAGCGAGCGCTGTTGCAGAATTCGGTGTAACTGAGTCTAGTTTCATTGATTAAGTTTAATCATTAAGTGTTAATAAAGTTTTAAGTAATTGATTAATGCGCTAACTGAACTAGTTACACAGTAAACCTTCTGACGTGAATGTGTGTTAATAAACGTATTCAGAGTAGAACTGGAAGAGAATACGTTAGCGTTTAAGTCGGTGCAATCATACGGTCTTAATCTGTAGTTGGGAAAATATAAATAGGGCCTCTGTTTACAGACCCATGACCATCCCAAGAACCCAGTTGTGCATTAGATCTTAACAGTAAAAAGATTTCAACATTTAACACTCACGTTGTCTGTGGGAAATGGAGTAGTCATTTGCAACAAAGATTAGAGATTGAGGAAGAATTCTTTGATATATGCCTGTAACAAGTTCCGACGAATCATACATTAAATATCGTAGAGATCAACATCCCTCGGCAGTTCCGAACCTATTAGGAACACCCCTTCGTGGTAGAAGTATAGGAGAGTTAAGTTCAGTTGCAAAAGGTTTGGTACAGCCAGCCAGCAGCAATTTTGGTGGCACTTCGGCAGTACATGATGAGATTCCGATGAATTTCACTACAAGTTCGATACCTTTGGGAGAAAGTACGTTGATTTCTGGTTGTACAGAGATGCAGTGCAGAGTCAGCTCCGCATTATGGGGTCAAAATTTGGCCACTTTTAGTGATAAGTTTGCGTTATCCAATGCGAATGTTTCCGGTGATAGTGTAATCTGGTCCGGTGAGAGTTTGACAAGTTTTGGTGAGAGTCCGGTATTCTCTAGTGGTGATTCGAAGTTTTTTGGTGAAGCTGCAGTGTTGTTTCGTGGACATTTACTACGTTCACCATTTTTCGGTTCTCGTTTAGCTAACCTCAACACCAAGGTTGAGAAAGGGCTGATAGATTTGGAGTTAAGCAATCAGTTCAACGACATTTTAGGACCGGAAAGTGAGAAGGTTGACCATATAGTCTCGGAAGATCAAGGGACACCTCCTCAAAATTTAGGTGACAAAAACGCCAATAACAACATTACCATGAGTGGCTCCCAACAACAACAACAAACACTGCCACAACCACAACCACAACCCCAACATCAGCAGCAACACACTATCCCATCCTGTCCGGTACCAGCAGGGGTCACATATAAAAAATTTGGAGGATTTCTAAGGGATGATCCAGATGTGCATGTGCACACCTTTGAGATCAATTATGCAGTTCTGAACTACCCCGCAGACCCTGCCTACAAAGCTATTGTACTCCAGGCAACCCTGGTTAATGAAGCTGCACAATGGCTAACCGAATACGATTTCAACCACTTTTGGCAGTATGATGATGTAAAGGATGCCTTTCTACAACAGTTTTGATTGAAGAAGAACCTCGCCAAAATTTTTGATTACTTGCAGAACAATAGGCAGAAACCACGTCAAACTGTACAGGATTATGCCATGTTATTTCGGACTCACCTACAACAGTTACCACCCGCTATCACGCAGTGGTTTATCAATGGAACGGATTAAAGCCCCAATTGAAGCAGATTATGATCATAAGGTGTGTGGGTGGAATGACTTTAGATGCAGTAATTGCTATGGCGTTGCAATTAGAAAACAAGGTGGGCCGGTTCACCGAAGATCTAGAGTGGCTAAAAGTGTCTAGGCAATCTAACAAGGACCTTTTGAAACAAGTCTACTGTACGAAATGCAAAAATCCAGGCACAGCAGTTCAACATGCGCACTGAACCAAATGTATTGTGCCATCTGTCACATAACAGATCATACCATGAAGACTTGTCCGTATAATGCTAAAGTACAGAATAAAGCAGCTGTTAATGCCATCATTCAAGAGCAGGGACAACCGGCTAGTCATTATGTACCACCAGAGATGAGGAACACCCCGTACCAGGGATACAGGAATTATCGAGGAGGGCGGACAAATAACTTTGGTCAAGCTCGGTGGAATGCAGGCCCATCAAGAGAAGGTACATTTAATCCAACTCCTAAATGTCATTTCTGTGGGGAAATAGGGCATATCCAGAGGTTCTGCAAAGATGCAACGGAGTATGACAAAAAGAAAAAAGAACGACAACATTCGATGGCAAATATGGTGTATATCTCATCTATGGATACAGAAGTAGCAGTGGTAAAAACATGATCGGGCAAGCCATTACAACGGATTGCAGAGGTCTTCGAACCAGGAATTTGAGAACAACAAAAGATGTTTACAAGAGCAAGCCAGTGGGTGACACAAGATCAAATTGTATTCCCTGACCCAACCCCAGTGACATAGCAAGGCAAACTGTCAAAAGTACCAGGAAGGCAAAGTTTGACTCACACAATACCAGAGTCCATACCGGAGACCGTATCGAAAGCAACCAAAACTGATTCGGTGTGGGATGTTCTGTCTAAGGCATCAATTACCTTGCCCTTGGGTCATCTATTGGCCTTCGTTCCCAGAGTTCGACAACAGTTCGAGTAGCAGGTTAGTCTAGGCTCTACAAGTGCTCCTGCAACAGATACAATCCAACCCGAATTGGACCCAATGGTGGATCACACGGTACCATTGATTACGGTATGGTACAAAAATCACAAAATCATACAAGTCTTAATTGATGGCAGATCTGGTGTCAATATAGCCACAACAACCCTTTGCAAGCAACTAGGGTGGATGCAAATTGAACTTGTTCAATTCTTTGTACGTATGGCTGATCAATCTCGAGTCCATCGGGTGGGCTTGCTGCAGGATATTCCTATCACTCTACAAGGTTCTCTTTTCAAAATGACCTTTGTTGTGCCAAATCTACCAGAATTGAGCCTGGATTACAATCTACTGTTTGGATGTCCATGGCTCAAACAAGCTAAGGTAGTGCAAGATTGGTCAGCGCATGAATTAGTCTTTAAAGATAATCACCGGAAATATGTTGTCCGATTGGACAATTTGAAACCCTATGACTTCCATGCACGCCCATACTTAGCGGAGCCTGTGCACATTCTAGATGGTCTTCCCGACGATGAAGAGGAGACTTTCCTTTGAGCCAATAAAGACTTGATGGCACTTGGCCCTGTCGATTTACAAATGATGGCTGATAACTGGAGTACGGTAGCCTGCACGGTGGTACCGTTGACCAGAGAGCACAAGTCGAATATCGAACAGAGTTTGGATGAGGCAATGCTTTGAAAATTACTCCAGTCTAGAGGCGATGAGGAAAAGCCCTGGCAATTCTATGTACCGGAAGATTAGCTGATCACCTGCAATTTAGGTGACCAAACCAACCCACGAGCACTAAAGATAAAAGCAGGACTATCCGAGACTTTCCAAGAGCATCTGTTGTAGCTGCTCTGAGAGTTCGCTGATGTGTTTGCATGGGATTACAAGGACATGAAGGGGTTGGACCTGCGGATTTATCAACACCGAGTGGTGCTAAAACCGGATGCCAGACCCATCAAACAGCCCAGTTAGAGGATGAATCCTAACTATGTGGCACAGGTTAAAGCCGAACTGGATCGCTTGTTGAAAGTAGGATTTATTGTGCCTATTGAGCACGGAGAATGAATCTCTCCCATTGTTATAGTTCCAAAGAAAAACAAGCACCTACGGATATGTGTGGACTACCAAAAGCTTAATGCTGCAACTGTACTCGATCCATTTCCGTTGCCATTCCTGGATACCATGTTAGACGACGTGGCCGGTAGAGAGATGTATTCCTTTCTAGATGGATATAGTGGTTACAATCAAGTCCGAATGGCTACATAGGATATACCCAAGACCGCATTTATTACCAACTGGGGTATCTATGCGTGTACCGTAATGTGGATTGGACTGCGTAATGCTCCTAGTACGTTCCAACGCTGCATGCAGGAAATTTTTTCCCCTTATCTCACTACATTTATGAGTGTATCAGGATGATTTTTCGCTATCGGGTGATACTTAGGCACACCTGTTCATTTACAGTGTTGCTTTTCAAAGTGTTGCGAATATCTCTTGTGCCTAAATCCGAATAGATCTGTATTCTTTGTTGCTTGTGGCAAGTTGCTTGGACACGTTATTTCCAAACAAGGCATTCAGGTGGATCCAGATAAAGTAAAGGGCATACTGGAGGCTCTGTCCCTAAGACACCTAAAGACGTGATGCGGTTTTCAGGCGAAATCTGGTGGCATGGGAGACATCTTGGTTTGCCCATCTGGCTATACCACTTAATCGCTTGATAACTAGTAGCCCGCATCAGTTCGAATGGACCGAAGAGTGTCAACTTTCTTTTCACCGTCTGAAAACACTATTAACTCAGGCTCCCATTTTGCAAGCACCGAATTGGGAATTGCCATTTAATGTCTTTGTGGATGCATCCGATAGTGCCATTGGAAGCGTGTTGATGCAGCAGATGGATAAATGGTTTCGTCTGGTATATTATGCGAGTCGAAGATTGGCCCCGATAGAGCATAACTATTCAGTTACTAAACGAGAGTGTCTTGGCTTAGTTTATTCTGTCAAAAAATTTTGGCATTATCTGTTGGGTCGATCCTTTACCCATGTAGACCATGCAGCATTGGTGTATCTGGTGCGCCAGCAGCATCTGGGAGCACGGCTAGCTCGATGGGACTTGCAGCGTCAAGAATTTGATTACTCCGTTGTACATCACCCAGGGTCAACACATGCGCTTGCTGACTTTCTCTCTCGGTTGGATTCCGATGAGCCTCCGGAGGGCATTGATGATACAACGTCCGCCATCTATACAGCTGAGACAATCTCGGCTGATCAACTGGAATTACCGGTACCCGCTTCCTTCTATGATACCTTGCTTCTGTTCTTGACTAGTGGATGTCCGTCGGGTATGATTTCTTCAGCTGCTCGCCGAAGACTAGCCATGTATAGTCGGTGCTTTCGATTGATTGTCGGGTAGTTATATTACATGGATCACTTGGGAGTATTCCTCAGATGTGTTCCTTCTCATGAATATGTTTCAGTCATTACCATGACCCATTATGCCCCAACCGGAGGACATTTTGCGACTGATCTGACTCACTGGAAGATTCTCCAGAGTGGATTGTGGTGGCCCACTATGTATCGTGATGTGACCAGGGATATACAACAGTGTGACGAGTGCCAGCATTTCGGGCAGCCTTTACAACGACACTACTTTCCTCTCCAACCCTTTGTGCCTCTAGAGCCCTTTCAAAAATGGGTTTTGGATTTCATAGGACCAATTACACCTCCAGCAACAGTTACCAATAAGAGATACATTCTGACATGTATTGATTACGCTATCCGATGGGCCGAGGCATGGGCTCTGTGATCAGCTATAGCGGTTGCAGTTGTTAAATGATTAATCCGCTTTACGGGTTACCCTTGGAGATAGTAACTGACCAAGGTACACATTTTGCCAATACCTTGATGCAAGTGCTTACGAAAACATTCCAGATTGTGCATAAATTCAGTTCTCCTTATTACCCACGAGCCAATGGAATTGCTGAGAGTACCAACAAATCGCTCTTAACCATCTTGAGGAAACTGATGTTAGATTGCCCAGAGAGATGGGACCAATTTCTACCTGCAATACTATGGGCTTATCGTACTACATACAAAGTAGCGATCGAAACAACTCCTTTTAAGTTGGCATATGGATTGGAAGCCATTGCTCCGATGGAACTGGTGATTCACAGTTTGTGTGTGGCTCTGGAACGGAAGCTCTTACCAGAAGATTCATTTCCATTTTGGTTGGAGGCTTTACGGTCCTTGGATGAACAGCGTCTGGAAAGTTTCCTGGTGATGCAGGAAGTGCAGCTGAGACAGGCCAAAACCCATGATCGTTTCCTCAAAACTCCCATGTATACGGTAAACCAATTGGTTCTCTTCTATAATGCTAAGTCGAATAGATCTGTCGGGAAATTTAAGCTACGGTGGTTCGGCCCTTACCGTTGTCGGGAAGAAGGAGGTCAGGTGAATAGGAAGAACAAGCGTGGGGTTGGATCAGGCCCCCTCTGGTGTGCGTCGTTCCCGCTGTCCGACGAGCGGCGTCTACACACTGGGCACCTCCTCCTCTCACTCTCTAGTGTGTGGCGATCGTCATAAGGCCCCTACCCTCTCGGAAGAGACGTGCATACGCGTGAGATCATAGGCGTCAGAAGAGAAAAAAATCCAAGTACAGTACAGAGACACGGAAGTCCCGGGATCCGTGTGCAGACAAACTCAATGATACAACGAGAATATAGCCAAAGTCGTCCAATAGAATCTTAATGATACAAAGATTCCCGCTACAGTACGGGTCGGTGATATGGAAACCTGCTAGAGTGTGGAACATGTGAATACAAATATATGCCGCCGCTATAGTGCGGATCGGCCACATATACGGTAGGTCTCCCGCTACAGTGCAAGAAGGTGCCCTCGGGACTCGGCGGACTTCAGAACTTTTCTTTTCTTCTTCGGACTTTGGTCCAAGCTTTACTTCCAATGATCTCGGAAATAGCTTTTCTTTTCTTTACTTCAACAGTCCACAATCACTTCATATAATATTTCCAAATAATCAACCGCAACCTGGAGAGGTGTTCCACAGAAGAAACCCACGGGGGTGGGGCAGAAACATCATTAGTACCTCTTGAAAAGAATGAAAAATACTTGTAAAGTCATTAGCACATTAAAACTCATAATAAAAGCACACTATAATTTTGATTTGTTTCTTTTTCCCTTTGAAATTGTATGGCATTCATGCACATACACACATGGGAAAAAACATGTGCATGGTCATAAAAACTCCTTTTCTTCTCCCCTTCTTTCTTCTTTTCCTCTCTTCCTTCCTCTCTCTTCCTCTTCTCTTTTCTTCCCTCCATTCTTTCTTCTTCCCTTTTTCTTTCTTCTTCTTTTTCTTTACCTACTGTAGTTTCCTTCCATGGGAAAAAAAAAAAGACTAAAAAAAGAACAACATCAATGTTTTCGAGAGTTCATTCATATTATGAACCCTCCCACGTTGTCATCTTGTTTATCCATCTTGACGTGTTTCTCCTTAATGAGTACTCTAGCATAACAGATTGACCTTAACAGATTGACCTTGGTAAGAAATGTCTACCATTTTAATGTCAAATAATACATAATTTTCTCTATTACATACTTACTTATCAATTACTACACAAACGTTTCGTCATTTCAAAGCCTTGGAAAACAATAATTAAACGTTTGAATTTTAAGTGATATTGCAATGAATATACGGAATCATATATTTTTGTTATTATTAGAATTATATGGCTTATGTTTAGTGAATGTAAGCCTTTAGCTTGACCTACTAGATAGGACCGATTGATGGAGTATCGCACTTTTATCCTTGAAATGCAAATGGTGATTTTACTAAAGTCACACACATATAAACACAATGAAACTCATAGGCACATTAATAACCATGATTTTTTCTAGGCTGCCTAAAAGACATGGGATTTAATTTTGACGTTTAAATTTCCATTTACAAATTTGAGGCCTTAAACTCATATCCAAGCATTGTTGAAAGTTTGTTATGTTTACCTTATGCTTTTGATTTATTTGGTCTATAGATTTTTAAGTTACCCAAGTTAATAGGTATAGGTGAATAGTTGGGTTGACATGTGCCCCTAATTCCGGTCATCAGAAGTTCAGTGACCGTTATGCATGTGTTTGTAATTCTGACGACTGCAGATTTATGTTGCATGTGCCCCTAGTCTCTGTTCGATGACCCAAAAAGTGAAATGCAGCCACCCAAAGAATTTTTTTTTTTTTTTTTTTTTTGAGAAAAACAGGAAAATATAGATTAACAGGGTAAAATGTACATGTGCAGGGGGCAGGAGCACCAGACCACCCTAAGTTACAAGGATGCAATCATTGCAAACCTGCAAGGGGAATATAATTGACTCAAAATCACTTTCCATCTTGTGTAGTGATGGGTAGCTAAGATACAATGAATATCATGTGAGGGAAGAGAAGGTTTGGTGATTCTCTTGATACAGTTATCAGAAACTCTTTTCAGAGAGTGATGTAGGGGAATGCTAAAATTTTTTCTCCCCTTGCCAAAAATTTGATTATTTCTACTAAGCCATATGGCCCACAGAATGTGACCACGCCAGGTGTTCCAAAGAAGGATATCCATATTTTTACAGCATCCGATCAAAGCATCCATCCTTTGAAGTTTGGGAGCTCCCCTAGAGTTAAGAAAGTTGTCAACACATTTCCAGAAGGGCTTAGCATGATAACAGTCAAAGAAGAGGTGAAAAACATCCTCCACCCTGCCACAAAATGCACATTTACCACCATCAATAAATATTTTCCTGACTCTGGGGCCCACCCAAAGCCCTTGATGAATTATCAACCATTGAAGACAAGAATGTTTGATGCTTTCAGGGTAGGCCCACAGAGCTTTAAACCTGTAGGACCACTGAGCAGAAGACCAACTTAACATCCACAATCTGTTCAATTTGGAAGTGACCAAATCCATAGAGTCCTTCTTTTTCTTGAAGTTTTTGTAGATGTACTCAGCGACTTCATGGAGATTTATTCCTTTCCAGTTGCACTGCGTCAGCTGATCAACAAGCATTTCCTTGTGGGACAGCAAGACCTGCAAACAGCCAGCAGAAGCATTAGTACTATTTACCAGATCATGATCAGATCTCATTCCATTAATCATATAATCCTTCCAAGTTTTGAATCCATGCTTCTTATGGCATTTATGTTCCTTGATAGAAATGTTTCCATTGTTCCTATTGGCTAGCCAACCTAGCCAGGGGGATTCCTGCAGATAGTACTGAGCCATGAAAGACATCTTGTCATTAGGACAGAAAACACTTTTAGCTTTGAACCAAGAATTCCAGAACCTACAAACCAGAGGACTTCCAACAGGGGAGATGGGGTGAGGGCAAGTAATAATATCCCAAAGATTAATATTATTCCAAGCCCTGTAGTTAGTAAAAAAGAATTTGTTAACAGATCTTTGAATCAGAGAAGCCCATATCTCATTGTTGTCAATGCTTCTAAGAATCCATTTAGCTGACAGGATGTCAGCCATTTTTTTTGGGCACCTCAGCCCCAAACCCCCTTTTTCTTTATTCATACAGCAGATATCCCAAGGAACTTTGGCAATTTTCTTTCTGTTGGCAGAACCCCCCCATAAGAATCTTTTGGCCATCGAGATCACCTGATTAAGCTGTTTTTTGGACGGAGTTCAACAAGACAGGAAGTAAACAAGTTTAGGTAAAAGATAATGATTGAGAATGAACGAACGATGAGGAAGGGAAGAATTAGAATCATACCACACAGCCAGACCTTTTTTAAATTTGTCACAGACCCAATCCCACCTTTGACCAAAAGTAACATTGAAGCCCATAGGGATCCCAAGAAGCCTAAAAATCACTCCTTCTTTTATAATACTACACCCAAGTTGGGAAATGATAACAGGGACAGAATTATCTGAGGCTTTGAAGCCAGTTTTACTGTGGTTGACCCTAGAGCCACTAGCCAGACAGAAAACATCCAAACAATCCAAAAACTTGGTAAGGGATTGGTTGTCATTTTTTAAAACAACATTGGTATCATCAGCGAACATCTGCAGACAAAGAGGGGTAGGGGAGTTAGGAATGCTCACACCATTAATTTTACCTTCAGTCAGGGCATCCTTCACTAACCAACCCAAAGCATCACTAGCAATGGCAAAAAGAAGAGGGGCCAAAGGGCACCCTTGTCTTATGGATCTAGTCAGCTTGAAAGGTTCAGACATATGACCATTAATAGAGACTCTAGAGAAAGCATTTCCAAACAGAGTACTCACAAATTTTATAAATCTCCTTCCCAAACCTAAGTCATGCAGGGACTGCAGAACAAAATCCCACTCAATCCTATCATAGGCTTTGTCAAAATCAATTTTAAAGAAGTAGTAGTCTTGGCCAGAATCCTTAGCAAAATCCATGCCTTCCCAAAGGGAGATGATAGCATCAAGAATAAACCTACCTTTAATAAAACCTTTTTGTTCAGGGAGGATCAGCTTGTTCATCAAAGGGCTAAGTCTCCTAGCAAGAGTAGCAGCAAAGATTTTGTAGATAGTATTTAAGCAGGTGATGGGCCTCCAGTTGTTAAGGTCATCTTTGGGACCTCTCTTATGAATAAGCTTAATAACCCCTGTGTTAATAGAGCAAGGGAGATAACCTTTACTAGAGACCTCCTCCCATATCAAGAGAATGTATGGAGTGAGAAAATCCTTAAGAATGATAAAAAATTCATTAGGCAGACCATCCATCCCAGGAGATTTACCAGGTTTTAGTTTATTGATAGTTTCTTTGATCTCACCACCAGTGAGGGGCAGGTCCAGAATGGAAACCAGGCACTCAGGAAGCATTTTTTTCCTTTTTAAAGCAATAGTAGCCCTGGCCCTCTGGATGTCCTCCCCCCACTTGGGAGACACAGAGAAAACATCCATAAAGAATCTCTTGGCCTCCTGCAGAGTCTCTTCCATATTGGAGGTAACACACCCATCACTTTTCTTAATCGGGGGGACAAAGTCCCTAAATTTCCTCTTTTTTATAAGAGCAAACATGTGTTTATTGTTCCGATCCATGTTCTCACTCCAGAATTCTCTTGAAATAGCAAGGGAGCTCCTAGCTTCCAGATACCTCTCTTTACTCAATCTCACAGAGCAGTCAAAATACTCTTTAGAGTTAACATCAAAGGCATTTAGCTGATCCATAAGCGCAAGTCTCCTCTGAGTCCTCAACTCCAAGGCATGCTTCCTATAAGCAGTGAACAGCTTTTGAATCCCGTAAACTGCATGCTCCCAAGCAGCTGAAGGGGAACTATTAACCTTAAAATAGTGGGTAATAATATCTTTAGTCCGAGCCAAAATGCTAGGAATCTTGAGAAGACTATAATCAATGTGAGGCCGACCAGATCTATAGTTAGGAGTGCCTTTTCTGAAGGTCAAAAAAAGGGGTTTATGATCCGAAACAAGAAGAGAATGATCAATCTTACTACTAATATCCCAACAGTCTTGGGCAAACTCCGTACTCGCATAACATCTGTCAAGCCTAGCCGCTCTATAATTGGCCCCAACTTGTTTGTTAGACCAGGAAAAACCCGAATTACAAGACAGATCAGACAAGTCCAGGAGATTACATAACTTAAACCAGGAAATTTTTTCAGAGCCAAAAATACAGTTCCCTTTTCTTTCCCATCTATCTTGCACATTAGTAACCATATTAAAATCCCCAGCCAAAATAACAGGACTGTCAAAAGAACATAACTCTTCCCAGCAGACTTTCCTTTCAGCACACTGATTAGAAGCATAAACAGATATAATAGCACAGTTAAACGGAACTCCCAGCTTAACAGCACACCACTGATGGGAGTTACTAAGTAAAACATCCTTAACAGACTTAGAAATAGAACTTGACAGACCAACTACTGCACCGCCTTTGCCACTATTGTGGCTGGTGAAAAACCAAGTGTAATTTGAGGCCAGAATGTTCAGGTGCAAACGCAAAGAATCTCCACCCAATTTGACTTCCTGTAAGCAGATAACATCAGGCATGTATGGAAGCAACTTAATCCAGCAGTTAATCACTTTGGGCCTGACAATATCTGTCAACCCTTTTACATTTAAAGAGATAATTTTAAGATCAAACATCAAAAACGGAAACTCATTTACGACTATTTTTAGTCGGCTTGGGCGCAGAGGCAGATGTCCTGACAGCTTCCTTCCTTTTAGGCTTATTTACCTTATTGTGAACAGAGACCACATCCTGAGACATGGGTACAATTTCACAATGATCCCCTTCCTCATCCATACAGTTGATTGAATCTTGATCCATCGCGTCAAGTTCCTTACTGAAATGATCAAGAGAGGGGGGGGGCACATCATTGACCTATTGGGAGAAACACGGGTTATCCCTTAGACATGCTGAGTCATGAAGAACCTTATTTTTTTTACCAATAACTTTCCAGCTTCTTGCAGCGCAATTGTCATCTTTACCTGCCTGGGCAGACTTGGTTATACCTGTAGCATCCTTATTGGGATCAATGTTCTCGACCTGTTCTTCCACAGATGGAGCTCCACCTGTATTGTTGTTATCATCAAAAGGATTAGAAATGTTTTCTAGCAAAACATCATATGGGTTCTCTGACTTGAAGGTCTTTTTTTTAGGTTTTTGAACCTGCTTTTTTCCCGGAGCATTAGTAGAATTATTGTTAACAGACTGTAGAACCTTTTTTTCCTGGTTACCTTCCTCGTTCCGCGAGATGATGAGGGGACAATCCCGAATTAAATGACCCTGCTTATAACAATTGTAACAGGCGTTAGGTAAATTTCTGTACATAATCCTTTGGGTGTGTAACTTCTTACCCTGAGAATCCTTGATAACTATTTGAGTCTTGATCTCTTTGGACACATCTATTTCTATTAAAACCTGAGGGTCCCATTTGGTATTTATGATACTGTTTCTGGATTTTTGACCCAAAACCCTACCGATCATATTTCCAAGTTGCTCAATCCATGGGTAAAAGTCTATGGGAAGCTCAGGGAATTCAACCCATACAGGGATCTTAGTAGGCTTTGGGCCCTTGGGGTTAAAACCAACATGCCATTTGAAAAAAGACATGGGGACATTCCTAATAAGCCATTGAGCTTCACTGATAACCTGCAAGGCACTGTTAGCCTCTTCAAAAAAAAAGAGGTAGAAATTGTTTGGACAATACTGGATGTGCTTAACCATTAACCCCCTAGCTTCCCAGTGGGATTTAATCCAACTTTTTAGCACATCATGCGGCGGCCTGGGGCCGTGACAAAGCCCTATCACTACCCTACCCAGCAGATGCTCCTGCCAACTGTCCAAAGAGGTTCTATCAATAATGAAGGAGTCTTCTTCATCATCTTCACTAGAAATGTCATCCACAAGCAGACTATGTGGGTTTTCCGAGCATTCAGCTCTCTCTAACCCTTTTTCTTTAACCATACCGCCTCGAACAGAAATAACAGGAGCAGAAAAGAGATTACCTTTGTTCTTTATGGAGTTTGCATAAGATTTCTGGGGAGAGTGCGCGACAGAGATTGTACGAGTCTCCAGGTTGCCACCAGGGGCATCAACCATCGGCAAGTCCTTATTACCAGAGTTGTAGACACTTACCTGCTGCTTCCCCAAAGCATTAGACAGAGCGCGGGCGTTCTCTTCTAAACCCTCGGTCGGAGGAGCATCAACCACTGATATACCATTGCGCAGCGCTTCGAAGAGCACCATGAGAAGGAAGAGGAATAGAAGACAGAGCCAGCCAGAGAGAGCTGCCCCCCGCAGGGGCGGAGCACGCAGGCGAGCGCCCTCCCGACTGAGGGGAGGGACTCGCGGGGGGGGAGGAAAAACCCTCAACCCTAGAGCATTAACTCTCCACTACGCACGATCCTCGACTCACTCAACAGCCAAGTAGCTTGTGTGTCTTCGTCTCTCTTTTTTTGATGACCCAAAGAAAATTGCATGTGCCCTCCCTAAGAAAATTGCATGTGCCCTCCCTATCTGTAGGCTCTCCTTGCGCAACAGTAGGTGGACACCATTCCTCTCTCTCTCTCTCTCTTCCCCTCTCTCTCTCGCTCTCACTCGTCCGAGTCCATCACGTGCAGACTCTACGCGCGCTACCATAGCTGTTCCCAAATCTCTCACTCTCTCTCTCCACCACCTAGATACCCCTCAGTGCTGCCCTATCCACCATATTCTCTCTCTCGATTTCCCGACAGTCATGCCGCACAACAGCATCAGTCATCTGACGTCTGTCGACCGAGTCTGTGCATCTGCCACCTCTAAACATTCTCTCTCCCCATCTCTCTCTCTACCTCCTCTAAACATTCTCTCTCCCCGTCTCTCTCTCTACCTCGTGATTACTTCTACAAGTCGATTAGTTTTGTATAAAGATTAATCATGTAAATTTGTTGCTAAAGGTATATTATGGACATGGAAATAGCTCTTCCATGCGCAACTCTCTCTCTCGGTGCATCTACAGCGTGCGTGTGTATCTATCTCTCTCTATTGGTGCTTAGAGTTGTCAAGAACGCCCCCGGAGTTCTCTCAATTTGGTCAGCGCTCTCTCCTGAGAGTCTCTCGATCTCTCTTCTGCCAGACACGGAGTGCCGTCAACATTCTCTAAGTGCTCTTCTCTCTCTCTCTCACCATTGCCAGAGCGCATCTCCACTTATGTCTCTCTCTCCCCAGATTCTATATGTGCGCATCCCTTCTGTTGCAGACAAAGATCACCAAAAATCATTGCAATCTAGTAACTCATTCTCTGCTTCGAAGTGCTATACCAATGTGGAGTCGAAAGACACTATGAATATAACTTTCTCTTTCATCACCATCGTGCAAACTAATGAACATGAACGATAAAAGGATAAATAAGAGATGAGCAAGAAGATTACTTGGAGAGGCGTTCCACAGAAGAAACCCACGGGGAGAATAAATGAAGCTTGGCCCCCTATTTATAGGTTCCCGTCCCCTCCTAGGGCTTCTAGAATCTTCTAACCTCCTCAGATAACTTTCTATTTCTAGAGCAATCTTGCATGTTCTTGTACTATTCATAGAAAGTCACCTCTTTATTTCTATTTTTTTGATTTTTTCTCCTTCTTATTTTTCCTAAACTAAGGTTTGATTTCACATTGTATATACAAATTAATTAATCTAAGGGTTTGACCTAAGGTAAACGCCAATTCCAAGGGTCTAAGCTAGAGTTTTTGGTCGGGGAAATTAGGGGTTTTCTCACAATTAACTCAAGCTCATCAATTCAAGGTTTTATTTACAATTATAGCCAAGAATCCTAGGGTTTTCTAAGGGTTTAAGTTAGTTTTAATGGAATAAACTCATGTTCTCAAGGGTTTCTAAGGGTCAAACTTAGGTTTTTATGGATCAAAAGTTAGTTTCATGGAGTATTCACAAAAATCACATGGTTTTGTATCACACAATCAAATAAATCAACCAAAACATGTACAATTTTTACCACTTTCTCAGTAAAAACACCACACAAAACTCATAAAATCAATCAACTTTGAAAAAAAATCAATGCACACTCCCTATGGGATTTCATCCCGACACCGTATTGTTGAACAAGTGGGACCCACAACTTTTCGCTTGGCAACCTTAACCGGTGTCCTTCTTCCAAAAGTGATTAATGGCTCCAAGGTGCATCCATATCACCCGTCGTCTTCCAACTCATGAGGTGTCTTCGGTATTTTTATTCTTTTTCGCTTGTCCCTTGATTTTCTTTTCTGCTCTCCGTATCTCGGTTGACCTACTGACCGTAATATTTCTGTTTTCTTATCTAACCACGATTAGCTACAGCCTCTATGTCACTGTGTCTATTAATACATGCATGTCATCATTATGTCGGTATATTTTCAATACTACGTTATGAGTAGGGTCCTCGTCGCCTATTTTGTTGTAGTGTTTTCTACTTAAGCTTGTTCCTTTCGCTGTTAGTCCCTATCTTGTTTTTGTGTGTGATTGCGACCCAATGTGTGCTCTGTATCTTTGTTTATCTCTGCGTGCGCCATGGAAGCTCTTTCTAACATAGTAACCTTCCGTGTCGGTCTCACTCCGGATGTGAGTGAGTATTTGCGCGCTCGAGGATTGTTGGCCTTCGTTGAATTGCCTTGGCATTCAGTGGAGTGTAACCCCTTCCATGCACAGATCATTTATGCCATCGCCACCACACCTGCTATAGAGCAGTGTTGGCCAATAACATGTGTAAACCCCCGTGTCGTAGTTACTCTAAACAAGGTTGCTGAGGGATTCCGTCTCCCTCAGGAAGGGTTGGAAAATGGACCGTTCCTTCCTCTCGCCACCATGAAGGAATTGTTTCCCCGAAACTCATCTAATGAGTTTGCCATTCTTTGCCGCCTTGAACCCGAGCATACCACTCTGCAGTTTCTTGTAGCAGTGTTAAACTTGCAAAAACGTAGGTATGGCATTTCTTGACCTTTTTACTCGATGATTGATACTGCCTCATGAGAGGGTGTCAATTTTACATCTTTTTTCTTCCGGCGCATTCATCGTGAATGCGTAGCAGTTACAAAATAGTTAGCCAAACATGACATTCCTCGCACTTGATTACCCCACCTCCTTACCCTTCTCCTTCCGGTGCTCCAAGCTATGCAACCCCCCCACCCAATAGTGTTCTGCTCCACGAGGAATCTACACAGATGCTGGAAGACGATGATGATGAAGACCTGCTTCATTTCTTCCACTGAAAATGCCATCGCATTAGCCCATTGCAAAGTCAGGTGCATGGCTCAAATGCAGTACAAGATGTTGACGAATTCCATGACACCGCCACTTCTTTACAGGCCGACTCTATCCCGCCTTCTCTTATCTACAGCCAGACAAGGACATTATTATGGAAGACGTAGCTGAAGTCTCATTGCGAGAGGAATCTCCTCAACCGGATGTTGAGGTTGTGAAGGAGATAGTGGCAGATACCACTGTTTTGGAGTGCCAACCTCCTTCACGAACCGCCACTATCCAAGCAAATGCACTCACTGCCCAAGCAAATGTAGTCACTGTCCAAGCAGATACAGTCACTGTCCAAGCACATGCAGTCACGCAAATGCCTGGCAATGCAGTTGCAGTGACCAAAATTGCCTCGTCCGTACCCTCGATTGAGACCGGAATAGTTTTGGTTCAGATGGACCTTATCCCTCTTCCTCCTCCAAATTCCATTCGTGGTGCTGCTGAAATTATTTTCGGTGGCCCTTCAACTGCTCTTCGTGCGACATCACCTCATCCTTTATCCTCTCCTAATTACTCTCCACCTTCCTCACCTCATCTGATCTCTGCCTCATCATCACAACCTCCTCCTTCTCTTCCCTCCACACCAGTCATATTCACAGGATTGGCATCCATGGGCCAGCTGCTCATCCAATTTTCTCAGCAATTGCCCCTCCAGATGAAGCTAGCAACTCAGACTATTCGACAGGAGTTGTAGAATAAGGTTGACCTGCTTGAAGCAGATATTTCTCCACTCCAGGAAGAAGCACTTGCAGTTAAAGCTGAAAATCATGCCTTGCAGACTCAACTCCAACAACTACAAGGATAGTTAGTAGAAAATGATCATATTCTTGCTCAACGGGACACCGCACTTGCTGAATTGAAGGAGAAGAACGTTCTCGTTGCTGCTCATGATGAGGAGATTTCAAAATTGGAACAACTAGTATGTGACAAAGAAGATGCCCAAGTTGTGCTAGGAAATCTACTAGAGGAGACACGCGCAGATCTTGTTGTGGTAGAGCAGAAAGGACAGGAAATGGCAGACCTTGTCATGCAAACCAGTGCAGAGTTAAAGACAATGTCCGAAGATCTTTTCCAGAAAAGCTGTGACTTGGAAGCGGAGACTGGCCGAACTATTTAGATAAAGAGAGAGATAGGAGCTATTCAAAAAGAGCACAATGCTTATCATAAAACTATTCAGTTTCAAGCTCAGGAGCTGGAAAGATGAATAGTTAGGAGCTCAAGCAAACAGGCTCTCGAGAATTGATGTAGAGATAGCTAAAATGAAGCTGAGAAGAGACGCTGCCATCGCCAATGAGTTCCACCTTCAGGAATCATTTTTGCAGATGCAGATAGATTTATTGATGAGTCAAATCGTTGTTGCGAGTTGTAGCTCAGTGATGAGTAGCACCTCCTTTAATGTCAATCCGGGAAGATGTGAGGATGGTATGAAGACCTCGAGCAAGTGGAGGCACAAGTGCGTGAGTGAGAAGTACACAAGCATGCACACACATACACACACACGCGCACACACGGCAAGACAAAGAGGGAGAAGCAATGGAATTCTTAGTTTACTTTCAAAAAGCTCTTACAAGTTTGTTTCAATTACAATCTACCTCAAAAATGAGCTCTCTAGCTCCTTTTATAGTTTTTGACTAGTTTTGGTCCTGTTCAGACCTATTGTCAGGCCTAGTTAAAAATTAGGTTCCAGGGCTTATTTGAGGGCTCAAACGAGGTCTAAAAAATACGAAAAGTGGCAGGTAGATACTTCTAAAGCTCCTCAAGCTCAAGGACTCCTTGGCTTGCTCAAAATGGAGCTACAAAAAGATGAAATGGTATTTACAATGGTGTTTAGTGATGAGAATCACTTTTAATTGGTGTAAAGGTTTTGAAAAATTAAAGGTTGCCTTAGTGCTAGATCTGCGTGAATGCTCGTACTTGCTTCTTCATGAGGAAAATTATTGGCCTACTTGCCAGATCTTCTTTGACTGCCATGTCTGCTTGTGCTGTCCCTTCGCTCTGACTCTCTTCGTCTTGTGGCTCCTTCGGTTCCCTAACTGCTGCCAACACCCCCCCACTCTGGCGTCTGTCGCCCCTGACAGACCCTTGTCTAGAGGATTTTTGAACATAGTATTGGACGACATCGGAGGCTAGGTGGTGTTCTTCGAGTCGCAAGCCGCGTGCTAGATCTGTGAGCAATTCATCCCAATTCACAGGTCCGGGAACATCTGGATGAGGCACCCTCAATTGTTCTGAGTAAATAGTTCTCTCCACAGCAAATAATTGGAGGAGATGTGATGGTCTGGGTATAAAGATTTCGGAGTGATATTCCCAGAATCCTGTGATGAACATCTCCTCAAATGTCTGTTTAAAGCAGGCTGGGAGGTACTTGATTCTGGCGTGCCACGCATATATTACTTCAATTGACGGGATGGTACTCATATCGTACACTAGATCCTGGTTTCCTGTCACAAAGCCTGCTCCTGAGAAGTGGGGGTCCTTAATATTCCTAAACGTCCTGAAAGTGATCAGCATTAATTCAAATATTTTCATACACATCTGGGCCATCACATCGGGATTATTGCGTAGCCGAATGCTCCAGTGACGGATTGTAGAAATCATGTAGTTCACCGTGGGGGGTCCTCGTGGAGGTGCTAGATAAACGTAATTTAACCATTTTGCTCAGGCTTTGATGTCTCTGACGGCAATAGTGAATTCAGGCCAGGTGCGTCTTCGAAGAACTGGAACGTAACAAGGATTATATTTAATAAACAACGGCATATTATTCCAGGTTCGGACCATTTCAGGATATGTTTCCAAAAGCCTGATCCTCCAGGTGGGTTGATGGATGGACCCACGCTTAGCACTTTCCGGTATATCGTCTGGACCAAATTGTGTAGCAAATGTCGGAGGCTTGCCACATTGTCATTGAATCTCGGCGTTGTAATCGGCCAAAAGTATGCAGTATGGCACATATTGGTCATTATTGGTGCCGATCCATCTATGATGAGACATGCTTCTGAAATATTCTGACTTTATGACAGTTTCTTCTAGGTTTGCTAGTGATTGGATCTGAATGGCCACCCGTTCTTCGTGGGTGTTCGTTGTCTTTTCCAGTGTCTGAAGCCACTCGGGTGCTTCCACTTCCAAGGTGTCTAGTCCCTCTGAGGTTCGTTGCCCTCCTGGCATTGGCATAGGAACGTATGGTTCCTCGTACGAATCATCTACCTCAATGGGAACCAAGTCTTCTGGCTCAGGTTCAATAACTGGAGAGGGTTGTCTTTCATACTCTAGTAACTTTTTCTGGAGCTCAACCACCTGCTCTATCAATGCCTTCGCTTCCTCTGAAGTCGAGGCCAACTCTATTACTTTGGTTGGAGCCTCCTGTTCCTTGAGCTGGCCACGCAGCTCATCACGTTCCCTTTCCAACTCATCATGAGCATCTAATAGATCTGCATAGCTTTCTAAGGTGGTCTTCATTGTCTCTGAAGGTACGGCTTTAAACTGCTCTGGATCAATTTCGTGGGGAGAGCCTTCCATTGCCGCTTCCAGATTCTCTTCATTTTGTTTCTGCAGTCTCTTGTTCTCTTCAAGTGCTGTGGCCATATGTTTCCTGAGTAGCGCCAAGTTACGTCTGAC
This sequence comes from Ceratopteris richardii, assembly GCA_020310875.1. Lineage (NCBI taxonomy): Eukaryota > Viridiplantae > Streptophyta > Polypodiopsida > Polypodiales > Pteridaceae > Ceratopteris > Ceratopteris richardii. The sequence continues at coordinate 5,786,033 of CM035417.1, forward strand.
TCGTAGGTTATCGGCCTGGTATACTTCGAGCAAGGCTTCTAGTTGTTTGACGCCTGATTCTTTCAATGGTTGGGGTGCCTCCAGTAGTGTTTGGTGAGCCTGCTCAAGCGTTGTATAACGTTGATTCACATCTGCATTTTCCTCTTCAAGAATTGTAAGTTGCCTTTGTAAGTTCTAGCGATTTGTTGTCAGTTGTTGATACCGGTCGTCAAGAGCTCTGTACTCATTCTGAAGCTGATATACACATTGATTTAATGCTAGAAATATACTATTTACATTAAATGATGCAGGGAGAGGTGAAGATGCAGGGGGAATGGGGGCGGGAAAGGGAGTTGTGAATGATGTGGATGCAAGTGGAGATGTGGGTGGAGGGGGTATGGGAGACGGAGGTTGCATGGGGGGAGGGAGCGGTGCAGTGGCAGGAGATGTTTCCATAGTGTCAAATGTTTGAGTGACCGTGTAAATGGGGATCGTGGGTGGGGTGGAAGTGACATTAGTGAAGAGAGTGGTGAAAGTGGGCATGGTGACTCCCCCGAATTGGATTCCCGGAGAGAGTGGAATTCCCATGACGATTGTGGTGGTAGTGGACGTGGTGGTGATAGTGTCATGTGGTGGAGCGAGTTGTGTAGTGAGAGGTGGGGAGGGTGGTGACAGTGGTGCTTCCTGATGTTCGTCTGCTTGCGTTGTATCTCCTGGTGCTGATACGTTGATATGAATTTGTTTCCCGGACCTCATGGGACAGGCGGGAACTCTTTTCTCAAATCGGTGAATGTAGGCCATTGCCTCATGAATGGCCTCATCCAATCCTACTGCATCGGCGTGTAGGTTTGTGGACTCGATGAACATATCATCCACGGCTTCCTCTACCAGCAATTGGTTCATGAGTTTCTTGCCTGCTTCAAGTGACATTTTATGCTGTTCTTGAACTAGCTGCATGGTTCGATATAGTCTTTTTATTTGTGCCGAATACGCGGGGGCACTTGCTAACTCTGAAAGTTCATCATACTCTTGTTCTTCGTAGGCTTCTTCCTCTTGTTCGGTCTCTTGTTCATCTACGTCGACTTCTACAACTTGCGGTTGGGTGGGGGCTGACGTTGTTGTATGGGTTTGTGGTTCCTGAGCTCGCTCTGTTTCCGTTTCGAGATTAGAGTCGTAGATTAGTCTAGCCACTTTTTCATCAGTGAGATCATTGAGAGTAAAGCCCTGTGGAAATTCCAAGTCCGATGGGACGGGTGGAAACACCAGATTGGGTCCCTCTGTACTTGGTCTTGGTAGCCGAATGGTGAATGGTCTAATGCGTCATGTCTGGGGAGGGGTAATTTTTGGTGTAGTGGTGGCTCCCCTTGGTTGAGCGCAGGGTAATTGGACTCCCCCTCTCATCTTCTTTGATGGAGGACCTGCCGCTGATAGCCTTCTCTGGAATTCCTGGGCCCGGGACCATATGAGTGCCCGCTGAATAGGCTCATCATAGGCTAGACATCGATAGATTATCTTGGTTAGAGCACAACATCCGTGAAGCACATTTTTCTGCTTCTTGTTCCACCGTTGATGGGCTAGGTGAATCTGATCTATGATCCAATGTGGTACGTTGATAGGGAGGTTTTCTGTCTCTGCCAAATACAAGCTAAACCATATCTTCTTTGGGGGCATGGTGAATCTTTCATGGGCGGGGAAAGCAAAATGCTGCATGATAGTCCGTAGGTGAAGAGCGATGGTCGGTGTCATTGCTACCATATCCTTCAGCTTGTTGAGATCTTTATGTTTCATTCTGCCTGGAACCATTGTTTCCTTTTCAGTAGGAATGTGCATACCATACATGCCCAATGCTTCTCGTACCAGATTGAGGGTCAGTTTGAATCTTTTAAGTTTGTGGCCCGGCAATAGTGAGGGTAACACAAAAGTGTTGTCACCTCCCTTGGCCCTGCTAGGAGTGATGGTACTGATAAGATAAGAACAACGTAAGAAATCTGGCTTCGGTAAGTGGGCCCTGAAATAACTGTCCAGACCAGCTTTGGTCCATACTGAACGCATTACTTCGGCATTCTGATAGCTCTCAAATTCGCGCGTGAAAAAATGGTAGCGTCCCCATTTACCATTAAACTCCAATTCAGCTTCCCAAAAATAGGTTCCATCACCCAATGGTCGTGCAACATCACTGAACCAATGAGCGTGTTTGCCCACTTGAGAGGTGTGCCCCTGGGGAGGATCCTGAACTGGGAGTACATGCACAACTTGAAGTTCTTGCGGTCTTTCGGTGAGATGTGGTTCGAGGAGGAGTGTTTCTATATCCACAATCTGTGCGCTGGATCCGGCGTGAGAACTGGCACCTGCGGCTTCTGCCATGGCCCTGCTTGCTTGTTGGTTCTGTGAGAAGATAGAACCAGGTGTTAACATCGTAATGGACAGAATAAGCCCGTTGTTGTCCCCGTTACAACATTAACAAGAGGTAGATGATGAGTCAGTGGTTAGTGAGTGCACGATAACAGTGTGTGTAGTTAATATCTGGATAGTCCTAG